>VWZN01006304.1:82658-98134 GCA_013396955.1 Regulus satrapa
CGGGTGTGCCCCGGCCGTCGGCGGCTGGAGCGGGGCAGCCCCGAGGGCTCGGCGGCCGAGCATCCTCTGCCAGGGTTTCTTTGAGTTTGGAAGGATTAAGGGTGTTCGGCTCCGGGCTGGCCGCCGGCTTTTCGGGCAGAGGTGACACCGCGTCCCCCCCCCTCGCCATCGCTTATCGCCGCTCTGGATCGGAACAGCGGCGTGGGTGCATTTGCGATTCTTTCAGCAGTTGGACATTGAGTTAACTAACAGCTCCGTGGGCAGCTCTTGCGCCGAGGAAAGGCTTCGGTTACCTGCGTGGCGGAGGGGAGTCACGGCTGGGTTCGGTGCTTTTGGGGGTAAGGGGTGTGCGGGGTTCTGGTGAGCTGAGGAGCTCGGAGTGCGCGTAAATTGTATTTACAAAAGCTGGAGTTGCAAGTTCTGGCTAACATAAACTTCCATTCATTGCTGCCTTCGCGGAGAGCCCGCGGTGCGAGGAGACGGCTCGTTCTTTAGTGAAGTTTGTTTTTTTTTTTTTTAATATTTTCTTTGTAGTCTTGAGTGTCGTTCTGCGAATTAACTCCGTTCTGAAGTAAGAGTTTGGAAATTACATTCTGCCCCGTTCTGCCCATGTAATTTTGAGTCCATTAGGAAAACCAGGATAGGTCTATGAACTACACATGGAGAAATGTCACATTCCTTTGGTTTAACCCTTTGAGCACTTCCCTGGTTTCACCGAAACAAGTGAAGCAGGCAAAGACAGCTTCTCGCTGTGATATAAAATGCAAACTTTTATCATGATACATATATCAGGTATGTGATCTCAGGCACACCTGAACTGATAGGAAAAACAAGGAAGAGAAATAAATTACTTGATGGTTTCCCAATTAGAAGTAAATAAGCAAAGGCATAAACAGACTAAGCCATACCTCATAGGGGACAAATATATTTTCATGTTGATTGCCCGATCTATTTCTTAAAGGGCATTTATAAAAACAAATATATGGTACGTTGGAATAGCAATACCAGGCCTTATTTTCTCTTTCCTATGCAGATGTGGGCAAACAAAGGCAAGTTCTTTGAAAAAGTTTGCAAGAAAAAACCTACCAGCTCCAAAAACATTTCAGGGTTTAGAGCTTTGAACAGCATCTGTCCCCACCTCCCACATTTTAGTCCCAAAGTTAAACAAATCATATAGTACTGGATAGAGTTACATGTTACAGAAATTTTATAAATGATCTGTCAGGGTAAGCCCTAGGTGTGATTAGTTGGACTTTTTGCTCCTGAGGTGTTGCTCCCTTTGGATTGTCATTTCTGTAGCATTTGGTTCTTAGGAATAGATTCTAGTGGATGTTTATATCTTATGCATGTTCTCCTTGTGATGGCTTTTTTAGGCAGTCGTGCCTGCGGGGCTTCTCTCTCTTTCTTTGGGATGAATTTGAGCTCTTTGTGAGGCTCTAAAGAAATCTGGGGGGGTGTGAGTCTCACAATGATGGCAACCACGAGCGTAAACCCCGGATTGTTCCAGGCTTGGGAGTCGTGTCTCTCATCACAAGGATGGATGCTCACTTGTTTGTCCTTTTCCATCCCGACCACCAGTTTTGGGTCCCGCTGCTGTCGGTGTTCAGTGACAGCTCTGTGCCCTGTGAAAGTGCCTTTGCTACCTGCTCCTCTGCGGGAAGTTTCTTTTCTGTGCCTGCACGGAGCTGTGCAAACAAACAGAAAACCCTGGGAAGGCTGTGGCAGCGCCGTCGGTTTGAACAACACCCCGTGAACAGAATACCTGGCTACTGATGAGGCAAATCCTTTCCCAGCGCGCTTTCTCCAAACCCCCAGCGCTTTGCTGTCACAGCGTGAGGCTCCTGCCACTGAGTGTTTAATTTTGATGCCTTCGCTGTGATCCCTGAACACAGCAGTTCCTCCTCCCCAGAGGATCAAAAAAAAAACACATGAGAAGCTTTTGCGGTGCTGATGGCATCTGGTAGCCCCCCAAAAACCATTACACGTTACATTTCCTTTCCTCGCCTGTGCTTTACCAAATGCTCCAGGAGGTACAAGCAGGTAACAAGGAAAGAATTTGAAATAGCTGGGTGGAAACAAACCCGTTCCCTTGAGTGTCCATTGCGTTGGGGTTTCGTCCCGCTATCAGGAAGCCTGCCGATTTCTTTCAAGTGAATAGCTGTTATTTTTTTTTTTCAGGAGAAGGCAGCCGTAAGGGCAAGCTGTACTTCTTTGAATCATGTGAGCAGCTCTGTGGAAATCTGTGTCCCGAACTCGAGGTGGAAGTTGTTGACAGGGGGTAAGGTCGGAAAGGGCCCTTTGGGCCTGATCCATATCAGCTGAGGTCAGCGGGGCAGGCTTAGCCCCGGGTGCCTAAAGCTGCCCGCTGCTTTTCTGTGCAGCTGGCAAGGGATGCCAGGGATTAGCTTATGCTTTGTATGGCACTTTTCCTATACAGTCGATTTAAAATGCTTTTGTTAAAAGAAAAAATAAAAAGTTCACACAGGGCGAAGATATTTTCAGCCTGAATTACAATGTTGTTTGTCTTGGGTCGGAAGAATTACCTTTTGTGTGATAACACCACACTGGTTTTTATTATACCCACAACTGGCCGCTCTCGCAGCCACTGGGATTTATTTTTTTTTTACTTCCCAGGGTGGTTCTGGCCATGCCCTTTTTTGACACGTAAGTTTCCCAGGAAAATCAAGCATTTTGTCTTTTTGGCTGGAGGTTTGAGTCCAAAAAATTTGTATCAATTTGTCCTTTTGGAAGATAGTGGTGTCTAATCTAATATGTTTCCTTCACAGTGTAGTTAACTAGTGTAGGTAGAAAACCGGCAGTCTAAAATTACTTTGCTAAATTTAAATGTAAGTAAAAAGCAGGCAATAGGAAAAAATTAAAGGGTATAGCTAAATATGGAGTTGCGGCCATATCTGTTATATTTAAACTGCATTTTAACCTCTTCTATTTATATTTAGTGGTTTGTGTATAATCTGGAGGGGTTAATTGAATTCAAGAAACAGCAGTTTCACAATGGAACCCAAAGAGTTTATTCTGCTGTGGACACGGTACACGTCCTCGTTAATCAGTGATTTATCAAAAACAAAACGTGCGCAGCAAGGTATTTTTTATGTTGTTTGGGGAGCAGAAATGAGACTTGGATCTAAAATAAGCATGAATGGATTTGCAACACGCCTGCTCTTCCCACGCTGCTGTGGCGGGAGGATCTCCTGCTGCACTTTTCCTCGCGTGCAGCGTGAGACTCCACCACAGTAATTATTTTCCTCAACTTACCCCCGTTCAGAAATGCCCCATTTTTCATTTAGAAGGCTGCCATGGTGAAGTGGATTGTCCTTGCACGCTGCTTGCATCAGCTGCAATCCCTCCTTGGCACAGCTTCATTCCAGCAAGAAAAAAAAACAAACAGCATTACTCCAGGAACGAAATACATAGTTATTTTTGTTTGATAATGCATCACATAAATATTAATCATCTGCCCGAAGGAAAAACAATAAACACATGTTTTCATTTTGGCTGGAGATGCAACCAGCTTTGATTAGGGGGTGGCTGAAACCCCAGGGCCTCGAGCTGCAGACGCACAATTCTGGCTGACCACACTGGGATGGGGAGCTGTGCGCAGGTGAGGCTTTGGTTTTGCTTCGAGGCCTTCTGTGTTGATTCATTTGAATATTTAACACACGGTACAACACCCAGGGGCTCATTTTAGGGGTCTCGGCAGCAGCGTTGCTTCCAGCCTTCGGAAAGATGCCACGCTCGGGCACTCCGCGGCACTGGTGGGGTATTCCAAAGCTGCTGCCTCTTTCTGCTCCTGCAGCAACAAATATTGCTTTCGGTTGTGTTTCAGGCCTCCTGGATTTGTCTGTAGCTAGGGACCCCACGCACCTAATTAGCGGCTGATTGGGGGGAGCAAGGCTGGCTGGTAGGGGATGATGAGCACGGCGGCTGGTCCAGCAAATACCACCTCAAATGTGGTTTCAATCAGACACCCAAGCTTCCTCTGATTGATTCCTTCTAATTTTTAAGGCATGCAGGTTTCCCACTTCCAAAATGTTTGCTTTGAGTTGATTACCCTTTTTTTTTTGCTTCTCTGAGTACATGGATGTACATGGTATATTTGACCTGATTTGACAAAAAAAAAAAAAACTTTCAACAAATCACTTATATTTTGATACTTAATAGTTGTCATGCAGGCAGTGTGTGATTTTAATGCAATTAAAGGTACATATAAAAATCATCAGGGATTTAGAAAATTGCACAATGTATCTCTTTCTCTCTTGTAAATGAAACAAGCAAAAAAGGCAATCGAACAATAATATGGTTTATATTTTTCTGTGTAAAGGAGAAAGGGTTTTATACAGAAGGAAGTCTTGTAGTTATGCAGAAGGAAAGGCTTCTTAGCAAAATTCCGTTTTCTAAGGAGGCTTTGTCAGTTCTGAATAAACCCTGCAATAAATTTAAACCTGGTGGTTTAAAATTCTGTTTATAAAACGGACTGCTCTCTATAGAGTTCACAAATTATACACAAAGGATTAGCTACTAAAGTAACATAAAGATGTTGCATTGCAGCATGCACTGAGACTAAGCTGAAAAATCTGCTTGGAAAGGCAGCTGATCTACAGGACTTGCAAAGCAGACATGGGAAAAGTTCTCCATCATTTCTCTGAAGAACTGCTGTTGCTGATGCATTGATTGTTCTGATTGTAGTTAGATCTTCAAAGACTTATAGAAGGTTTTTTTTTGTTTGTTTTTTTACACAGGCTTATGCAAAGGCTGGCATTAAAAACAGATTTGGAAAAGGAAAAAATAAAGGTTTTATTGCTACATTAAGATAAGATGAAGGATTTAGTATCAAATCAAGATCTAGTTTAATCCGGGTCGATATCTTGTGCCTTTCCTTAAATTTCATTACATTTTCTCAGAATGTGAAGCTGGGAATTTGGGCTGAGTGCTCCTCATTCCTTTGCTGCATTTATAAGTTCTCTGGTATTTTTATGTATTTATAGCAAACAGTCTGTAGCAGTCTCTGTATCTCTTTCAACCAAGACAAGCCAAGTCATCTGTCACCAAAATGCGTGTCAACATCCTGACACCACCGAGGGCACCGTCTTTTGTAGGCACCTCCAAGGCTTCCTTTCAGCAGAGCAATTCATCTCCCTCTTGAAACGAAGAGCTTGAAGAAACCTGAACCTGGCCTCTTCCCTCTTCCATGCAGAGAAGTCAGTTCTAAGTGATGAGACTGAAAAATGGCTTTAGGAGGGTGGGATTCACCTCATCTCGCTGTGGCCGTCCAAAAATCAAGGATCTGGCTGACGGCGGCTGTGTAAATTCCAGCCTGGCCAGAGCACAGGTTAATCTTGCCAGTCTGAGAAGTGATGCTCGTTTGGGAAAGGCACTGAAAATGCAGAAGATGGTCCAGAAGCTTGGGTAGGAATTGGGGTTGCAAGCTGGGTATTTTGGCTTTTACATGGCTGGCATGGAGTGCCCTGAATTCTGCATCCAGAGACAAATCCAGGCCTTCCAGCAGCTGATATTAAGGGAGACTGGAGGAAAAAATGTGAGTAAAATATAGCCGAGAGACCAATACATACATAATGAATAATACAGTCTGAGTGGAAATTATTATTACTGCTTATTTATAACTTTTTAATTTTAAAATTTAATTTTAAGTAAACTTAAGCTAAAATAATTAAAACTTAGGTAATTTTAATTTTTTACTATCGAGCTTCCTTTTTGTTTAGAAATAGGAACATTAGAAATAGCCACAGAGAACCTTTTTATGCTTTCTGCACTGCTCTCTTCACTTCCTTGAAAAACGGAATAAGAAAACATTAGCCATCATTTCTTTCATCTTCAGAGTAAGATAGGAATGGATTAATGCTGCTGCCTTTCTCTTAGGAGTCTGTTCTGCTCCTGAAGGAAACAGTAACAACCATTTAAAGTGATTTTTTTTTAGGCTGGTCCAACTGTACAGGTGACAGCCTTGGGTCTATGCTTCACTTCACTCTCTCGAAGCACAACTTCGGAAGGCTCATTTTGGACAGGCCATGAGGTTTTTCCTTGTCAGGGGCAGTTTTTAGCCCCTTGATGACAGTGGTCCCTGCAAGGAGCACAGCTGAGCTGCAGCCAGAGCAGCTCTGCGTGGAGCCAGGGGGGAAGGAGGGGCGAGCTCCGTGTTTGTTATTTGCTTGTGATTTCCATGGCAGTTTACAGGAGACAGAGCTGAAACCAAATGTGAGCCCAGGGAGCTCGGCCTGTGGTCTGTCTGCAGAGCAGGAATGTGGGATGGGGGTCAGGGTCAGGTTGTTGAAGGATGCAGGAGCCAAGGTGAAGGGGATTTGGGCTGTCCTCCTCTCCCGTTCCTCTGGGCTAACGCCTCCCTGTGTGATGTGGCGTTTGTGGGACTGCGGTGGGGCACTGCCTCTTCTGACACCCACACATCCAGCCCTCCCTTCTGCCCCTCGAGCTCACCCTGACAGGTTTTGGTCCAAGATAGGATTTATACAACTCCCTCTTTGCTTTGCTGGTTCCGCAGGACTAGAGAGGAGTGAGAAGTACTAAAAATCTATTTTGGTCACTAAAGTAAGCAGACATGACTCAGAATACTCACTGGGAACAGATCTGCTGGATGAAAAGGTGCCATTTTTACATAGTCACTTTTCTGACTGTGCCCTTTAAACTCTTACAAAAATAGAATCCTTTCTCTGGAACTTCTCTTGGAAGGCAGGAACGGGAGTGAGCGCGAGGACGTCTGCCGCGCTCCAGCCCCTACTTCGGAACCAGACAAACCCTGCACGTTTTGTAAGGCGAATGTAACATGTGTTTAACACCAGGAGGAGCAGAAAGAAGGCATTTGAAATTCGTGGGGAGGGGTTTTGGGCTTGGATAGTTTTACCATTTGCGGTGGAGAAGCGTGATCCCTCATTCCTGCCTGTTACGGTTGGATGAATTCCGGCCAGCGCTCTGCGCCGGTTTCTGGCATCCTGGTGTCCCTGCAGGGGCAGGTTCGGGTCAGTGAGCTCGTCAGGAGCACGGAGAGGCTCCGTTTGACCACTGCCTCTGGATCCTCTTGGACTGAGCGGCCTCGGCTAAAAATGAGCCTGAAACCACACTGACGTAATCCGTGTTTATGGACCTGCGAGGGAAACAAGTCATCGCTGGCAACCAGAGCCCCAGGCTGGTTGTCCCTCACATGAGAGGCGAGTTCCCCCCACCCCGGTGAGCCCAGGGCCCCTCCAGCTCCTGGGGAGGCCGATGGAACCCCGTCCAGCCAGATCCCCATCCCTGTCGACTCTCATCTGCATTCCGTGGAAAGGATTAGCAAGGCAAATCATTTCACGAAAAGTCACTCCCGGCTAAGTAGGTGATAACTGAATTTTTGAACTCTTCTCGTCTCTTTCTCGTTTTTAATGGTTTGGTAGGAAGCTGGAGCCTGGCTGGTGCATGGAAACTCAAAACCCGTGGTGTAAGCACACCACATGTGCTCCTGGGTGTTTGACAGTCCTGTTGTTCTCCTTTGGAGCATTGCTCTCTTGAAAAGAAAAACAAGCCCCTTATAACGTATTTACCACTTTCAGTTGGTTTTACATGGAAAAAGAACACCAACCAGTAAATTCCTCTTCCTCCTCTGTTCCAGTATAACTCATAAAAGAGTTTGAAAACTGATTTTGTTTTGTTCAGTGGATGAAATCTTGTCCTTGCTGAAGTGGCTGAAGCTTCTCTGATGGCTTTCAAGGGGGCAAAGCTCTTCAGCTGAAGTGTTTCTTCCTCATGATTCTGCTGGGGCTGGAAAGCCCTGGAAGTGTTCTCACTGCTCATTTCCTAAATCCTTAATTCCCTTGCTACAGCATTTAAAGGCACCGTCTTTTTCGCACAGGAAACAGCCACTGCTTTTTCTCTTGATAAAATTTCCCTTGTATGAGCTCAGAGAATTTCCACTTTCTCTGTGTGGGCTCATCTTTCACAGAGGAGGAGACATGGGTCATACGCCTGCAGATCTCGCAACTCCCTCCTGCTCCATCTCTGGCCTCCTCCCAGTCCCTTGGCAGGCAGGAGGCAGTGAAGATTTGCTGTCAAGGTCTCCTGTTTTAATTCTTCTCCGGACCCAGTAGCTTCCTCTTGCTGGGGAATCCAATTTTTTCTGGTTTAAATTTGAAAGGCGTTTTGGATATGATGACATTTACAGCCAGAGCACATCACCTCTAATATTGTCTCCTTCTCTTGAAGCAAGTCAGGTGATCTCAACAGGCAGGAAAAGGGAGGAAAAGCCCAGCAGGCTTGTGGGACACACAGGATTGTCCCTAACCCGGCACTGAATGGCCCCTGGGGATGCTCCTCCCTTCTCAGCCCCACTTGCGTTGTCCGAAGGAAAACTCCAGTGTTTGAGTAAAGCTGGTTTAGAATTTCCTGTGCTGCAGCAGAAACACAGAATCACTAAGGTTGGAAACCTCCAAAATCATCCGAACTGACTGATCCTCACCTTGTCCCCAGCCCAGAGCTCTGAGTGCTACCCCCAGGTGNCGCTCCAGCCCCTCCAGGGCTCTCCTGCAGGAGCCACAACTGGACACAGCCCTGGAGGGGCCTCTCAGGGCCAGCCCAGAGGGACAATCCCTGCCCTGCTCCTGCTGGACACACAGTTCCTCACCCAGGGAGAGAAAGAGTCAATGAGGCACTTGGCTTCTAGGTGAACTGTTACTATTCAGTCCTATAACTACAAGAGTTTTAAATTAGGTATTGACAGCAGCTGAGCGCTGGTTCTCCACTGTGCTGCTGGCAGGCACTGGCCTCTGTACCAGCTCCTGAGGGGAGCAGGCTGTGAGAATAACTCATTAGCCAGTTACTCCACAGTGCTCTCACTCCACATATGGTGTGAGGGCTGCTGGGGGTGTGGAAGACATTAAGACAAGGGCTGCACAGGAAAAGCAAGAAATAACCCCAGAGAGCCAGATCCCCGTTCCCACACGGCTGCCAGGTACGTGCCCGTGTCACCAATTCCCTCACACAGAGAGGTGAGCTGTGAGTAACTGCACATGAGGGGAACCTCTCTGCTCGGTCACATCCACGTGGAGCAAGTCCTTTACTGTTCAGCAGGACGAATATTTGCCACCTCTTCCATGTGCTTTTGCTGCACGGGATGGGCTGAGGGATGCTGTTTCCACATCCGTGTTTCCAGTGGTAATGAATGCTACAGGGAAGCAGACAGCGGTGAGCCCATTTCCTTCACAGTGGGAGGAAAGTAGTAATTCAGGAGACCATTAAACATTAGAAATACCTCTGCGAGGTCCCTACAAAGACACACTCCATTTAGATTAAAGTCCCGTAGGGCCAATTACCTGGGAAGAACGTAAGAACTTAAACAAAAGCTGAGTTAGGTATGTGCCCACCAATGGCTTCGAGCAGGAATGGATGCAGTGAGGAAACACTCGTGTGTATTATGAAAGTGAGAACACTGAGAGTAGGTCTGTGTCATAACCCACTTTTACTGTTCCCCCAGGATCAGCGTGCTCAGGAAATATCTGTGGCATGCTTGCTTTTCCTGGAGATGACAGCAACCCTTTGGCAACCACTTTGTTTGATACTTTTCAAAACGTTGGACTCTTACTTTATGAATGTGCTCTGACTTTTTGGCCGCCAGAGCTTTTGTGCTTGGCTTTCTACCCTTCCTGAAGTTGCCCATTCCCATTCCAACCCTGGATGCTTCTCCATCAGTGCCCTTAGGTAGCTGTGATGATGCCTCCCTTTTTCTCCATGTTGCTGTTGGGACGGGGCTTGAAAAAGAAGGGAAGCCAGCAAAAGTCCCTTATGATCCTTGTGTGAAAATAACCCCTGTGGCCTGTGCTTGTCTGTGTGGGTGGCTCTGGACTCTTGGAGATGGAGGATTCTGGCAAATAAATTTGAAACACTTTGTTGCTGTCAGTGTTTTTCTATTGAAAAAGAGTATAGGCCTGAGTATTTTGCCCAAGATTACAAGGCAGAGTTTGATCCTAACTCTGTGGTTAAAACCTGCCTTTGCTTTGGCTGCTAGACCCTGATTTTATTTGAACTTTTAGGTATTTACAGTTAGACCTGAGCAGCAGAGTGCACTGATCCTTCAGGCAAGGGATTTTGAAAATGAGTCAGTTTTCAGACACTGGAGCAACATGTTCCTTAAAGTGTTTACTGATGCAAATTGCTCCCTGGTCTTGAAATGGCCTCCTCCCTTTAACATCATAAAAGAACTTTTCTTAAGAGAAGACACAATAAACAGTCTGAGGTCTAATAAGTCAAAAAGCAAGGCTGAAAGGTTTTAAAATACTGCTTGCTTAAATAAGAGTCATTAACATTGTAACTGATAATGAGAAAAATGCTCATGCCATTAGTGGTTTACCACTTTGGTTCGGAGAGGATAAAAACAGCTTCGTAAAAGAGACCGCAGACTGTCCATTTTCAGCCTCAGTGCAGGGCAAACGCTTCAGGAAAAATACAAACCCCATAATTTAGAATAATAATTTGGTATTTGTATGGGAAGCGTGCTAGAAATGCCTTTTGAACGCAGGAGAGTGTGATGGGTGAGTCCCAGCACTAGGTGTCCTTGCCTTGGTGCCACAGTGGGACATTGGCTCATCCACCTGCTGGGAGCAGGGCAGGAGCAGCCTCTGACTCCCTCTGCTATCCCCGTCTGCGTGGGGAAAGCTGAATTTACATTTTCCAGGTAGTGTCCCAGGGCTCAGTAGGTGCTTGAGGCCGTCCTGGCCTTGCTTTTCCTGCTGCAGAAGAAGGGAAGTTTTTGGCAGGTTTTTGGTGAAATTTCAGTCCCAGCTCGGCTTGCTGGTGGAGGGGATAAAAGGTGCTGGGTCTGGGAGGCACTTGGTGCCTCAGGGCACTGCTGGGATTTGGTGGCTGAGGAGCAGTGGCAGCAGCAGTGGCCTGACTTTGTTCAACTTGACCACCTGGGACAGGTGATCTCTTCTGTCGGGATGGTTCCATCTTCTTCTGCACCTCTTCTTCTTCTCAGAATGTGGGACCTTGTGTTGACCTCGGCCAGGACTTGGACAGTCACAGAATGAACGAGTTCAGTTGGAAGGGACCTTAAAGATCCTCTTGTTCCAGCCCCCAAGAAAACCTGGTGTTTCATCTGAGCAAAGGCCAAGTCTGGGACTCAGCACGCTGCATTCCTTGTCTTTAGGAAGGAAAGAAAAGAGGGCAGGAGGAGGTTGAAATGTGTTCTCAGGCTCTCTCTGGTTGTAAATCCAACTGCCCTGGGTTTTACGGATGCCTCCTGCAGCCCCACTGCATCGACCACAGGCTTTGCTCTTACGTAAAGATGGAAAGTTCCCCCAGCTCCCTCCATGAAAATGACTGCTGTGCCTTATTCAAAATGAGAACTCAATCAAGGCAGGAACACAGCTGGGCGAATGACAAGAGAAACAGAGCGGTGCCAGGGTGAATTTTTATGGAAATGCTCTCTGAATAGTATTTCCATGAAAAGGCAACTTACTTGCAGATGGAGGCTGCATTGCATGAAGCAGAGTGTGTTGTACCACACCCTGAATCTGTCAAGGTCCATAAACTTTTCACATATTTTAAGTACAGGCAACAGAGAGGCAATATTTAAGACACAAAGGTTTTCTTCTTTATGTCAATGTAATTATGTTATCCCCAAAGGAAGAACATGTAAGCCAGGGGAAAGTAAAAAGGGAAGTTTGTAGAAGAAACATTTAAAATATAAAGTAAAGGTCGAATATAATTTGAAATAGAAAGTAAATTGATCTATCAGAAAGGACACTTCTCAGGATCATGGAAGGATCCTAATTTGACATTTCAACAGCATCCTCGAGATAGCAAACACAGGTCTTTGTCAGGGGGTGGGGTGTTTCTTTTAGTGGAGGAGCATGAGTGGCATTAAAACTGCAAAAACTTTTCCCTGTTGATGGCAATGGCACTTTTCTTATTCACATCACCAGAAAAAAGATGAGAGGAACTGTATAAAAAGCAAGAAATAAAGGATGGTTTAAAAGGTGGGAGAGGAGAAAAAACCTGAGCCACATCTTGGAACTGCCACTCTTGGATTTACTTAAACAGCTTTTTTTTTGCAGTTGTTTTAGCCTTTTCAGTGAGTTGGTTTCCAAACTGCCTGACTGGTTTCACTGCAGACTTAGTGGCTATCAGCAGAGCTTCTCCAAAAGATGATTTCTGAAATGAGTTAATTTTCCACTGTTTCTGGGACTTTTTCATGTCATGCCGATCAAGTTTGAAATGTGCAGAGAGAGAAGTTCTTGAGACAGCCTTGAAATGTTTTTCAGCCTTTTCCTGCCTGTTGCTTTCTGAAATAAATGGGAATGCATTTTTTAATTTATGATAGCTTATAACTTGATGTCAGGGCTGTTGTAAGAATAATAATCACGGATTGCTATACTGACTTGATTGTTTACATTTCCTTTTGGCACTGCCAGTGGTAAGCCAGAGGTAATAACATGGAACGTCCTCCTCTGTCACCCTCTCCAAACTTGTCACCACAGATCAGAAGAGGACTGTGCATGTGTTTTAAAGCTGAAGGCACTTGTCAAACGCTGTGATGGCTTCACCAAGGTCTGCAGTGGTGTGATCCCATTACAAGGAAAGCTCTGGAACTGGCAGGCCTTGGCTCTAGGAGTTGGGAGTGGAGATGAGCGACAGCCGTTCTTAAACTGCTGGATTTGGGAAAAGGGAAAAACAAACTACAGAGGAATCTCAGCAGGGGATTGTGAGTTTGTGAGCGGATTTGGTGGTGGCTGGCTCTGTCAGGGCTTGGTGGGGCTGTTGCTCCCTCATTCCTCAGTCTGTTCCCTGCTTCCCACTCAGCTATGGAGCTGGGGACCCACAGTTCTCGAGGAATTTACAGGGAAATGACCAGGACTCACCTGCCAGCAGCACCTGGGAGCTCATCCCCCTGTCTCAGTGACAGTGGGCCGTGTCCTTGCTCCTCTCTGAGCCCCCCAAACCCATCCAACAAACGCAATAAACCGGGCAAAGGCATCAGTGGCAGCGCTGACAGGGGTGGAGCAGCCCTGGGGATGGAGCAGGGGATCCTGTTACCCCCTGTTCAGCAGCACAGCCTTGAAGCCGGCTGAGAATGGATGTTTAACCCTTTCAAAGCTCTCCTGGTGAGCAGAGCAGGGCAAGGAAGTGCTTGTACCCAAATCCCTGAGGTTTGGCTTTAAAATGTGTCGGTGCAGAAGTGCCACAGGGAAGCCCCGGTGGCTCAGCAGATCCTGGGGATGGCAGTGGCCATCAGGGCTGGGCTCAATCTGCCACAGGCAGTGAAGTGTTTGGGCTGTGCTTTCACACTCTTGCAGCCTGGATTTCCAGCCTGCTCTTCTTGATCCGGGGCTCTTTACCTGCTCTCGTGTCCTTACAGGCACATCTCGCTACAAGATGCAGTTCAGCTCTCCCGAAAAGAAGAAAAATCAGTTTGCATCAATGCACGGCTGCCTTCTGTCTGTGCTGAGCCCCCACACACCCACAAACCTTGTCATGCACCACTTACTTTGCACGAGAAAGGGGATATTACATCTCCAGGTTATTTCCCCAGTACTTTCATTGTTCAGCCCACTGCAGGAAGGGTTCAGGGAGTATATCCAGAAAGATGTTTTTGTTCCCCCACTATGGGTTTCAGTCCCAAGACTGCCAATTAAATTATCCCATAAATCCTCCATTATAGGTAGTAAAACCTAATTTTAGATTTCCTGCCCGCTCTAGTGTCCTGCCTGATTGCTACCAGTCGGAGAGAGGCTCAACCTGTTAAGCAGACAATTGCAGTGAATTGGCTGTTTCTTTCTGTGCCACATGTGGAGAACTTTTTAATATCTGGCATTTGGTCATAATTCTTCCTGGCTATTTTCTACCTTTTAGTAGCTCAAATGTTGGAGGGTTTTTTTGGGGTTTTTTTTGTTTTGTTTTTTGGGGGGTTGGTTTTTTGGGATTTTTTTTTTGTGTTGAAAAATAGACATCTGCATTTTATTCTTTTGTCAAAATGTTTGTGAGAGAAAAGTTTGCTCTGCTGTGGATAAAGAGCAACGTTATTCTGACTTCAGCACTAAAACATTGGTAGTTTAAAATCAGTTTTTATATGATTCTGTTTAAAAGCACTGTGATAATAGAGCTAACACAGTTCTGTGTAAGCTGAAAATGTCTCAGGCTATCTAAATATTCTTTCATTCTAGTTCAAATAAAAATATATTATTTAGCTATGGTGCTGATTTTCTTGAGGGCAACTTCTGCTAATCATAATCTTATGAAAGGGCATTTACTCTAAATACTGTCTTACTAAAAATTCCTATTTTACTCTGAGTCTAAATGACCTTTTTGCTCAGTAATTTTCTCCCTAATATTTACTAAGGGCAACTAATAGTTACATTTGTCACAAAAAGTGGGTTTATCACGAGAATAAGGTGTAGGTGCCTCGGTCTTTGGACAGAGAAGTATTTGTGTTTGAATGTCCCTTTCAAAAATCCTGAGATTGAAAGAGATTCGGGAATCTGTGAGGAAAACTGGAGCCTAAAACACTATGATAAATCCATTATTTCATTTTTTGTTTCTTTGCTAGACTTGCTGTTGCTACTCTGACAAAATTCCTGGCCAAAGCACAGATTAGGATGGAGGCACCTGTGGATGCCTTGTACCTCCACAGAGCATTGCCTGTATTTCCTGCTTGGATAAATTTGTGGTGTTTTAACAACTCTCTGTCAAACCAGGAAGGCGTGTGACACTTGGGAAGGGACTGTTCCATCTCCAGAGTACAGTGACAGGAGAATTAATTCAAGATACTGGGTGTGTATAATCTTAGAGGTGTCTGCAAAAGGGAAGAGTACTGCTAAGGGACATCGCATGGAAGGAACAAACGCTGCTTCTCATGGAATCATGGAGTGGTTTGGGTTGGAAGGGACTTTCAAAATCACCCCCTGCCCTGGCAGGGACCCCTCCCACTGCCCCAGGCTGCTCCAGCCCCAGGCTCCAGCCTGGCCTTGGGCACTGCCAGGGATCCAGGGGCAGCCACAGCTGCTCTGGCAATTCCAGCCCAGCCCTGCCCACCCTGCCAGGGAACAATTTCTTCCTAATATCCAAACTAACCCTACGCTCAGCTTAAAGCCATTAATATCATCTCACACCAACAGAGGTTGGACCAGGAATTTGTATGAGATCCAGCTTTACTGACCCGGCAGCCTTAGAATCGTAGGATAATTAAGGTTGGATAAGACCTCCAAGATCAAGTCCAGGTGCTGACCCAGCACCACTAAACCCCGTGCCACATCTCCTACCCTGCTGAACCCTTCCAGGCATGGTTGTTCCCCCTTCCTGTTCCCACACCTCACCACCTTTTCAGTGAAGAATTTTATTTCCTAATATCCAGTCTAAACGTTTGCTGACACAACTTGAGGCTTTTTCCTCTTGTCCTGCTTAAGTCCTTGCCTTGCCCAGGTGAACTTAGCTGAACCTGCTGGTGACAGCCCCAGCACTTGGTG
>VWZN01006304.1:107983-128763 GCA_013396955.1 Regulus satrapa
AAGTGCCACAAGTAAAAAGAGAAATTTAAAAAAAAAAGGGTATTTTGTGCCAGAGATGTACAAAAGGAGTAAAAAATCTTTTAGTAACAGAAAGGAGGATTAGTCTGAAGAACTTCAGAGGGTGTTTAGTTTTGTTCTGTGGTCAGATGACCATTTCCACTAGAAGCTGGCTCTATTTACTTATATCCTGAAGAAGGATCACCACAAGTGTTTACGCTTTGTCTTAAGAATACTTTTAAGGAAAAAAAAATGGTGTTGCCAGTCATGTTGTTTGTATTAATCTTCCCTGTGAAGGGTGGAGCTTCAAAGTGACAAAAAAAAAAAAAAACCGACCCTGCAGGGAGGGGGATTGTGAAGGACCTTCCACGCTTTTGTGTGGTTTATCCTTTCACAGAGGAGTTTTCATCCCCCCGATACCCCCCAGACCATCCCCAGCCTTCTGCCCGTGCAGGGGGCACCCACAGCTGCCTGGAGAAGGGAAGCAGGTGCCACAAATGCCTTGGGAAACAAGGAGGACACCTCAGCTGAGTGCTCTTCCACTTCCACTGAGTGGCCTTAGCTGTGCCAGGTTCTTTTTTTGGGGAAGTTTTCCTCATATGGGATGACTTTTCATGCTCCCTGGAGCACCTTAAGTCCAGCTTAATTTCTTTTCTTTCAGGTCGTGGCTGGGGCGTGCAGGTCATGCATCAGTTTATCATGGGATCTTGGAAAGGTGTGGATTGCAAGGGACCCTAAAGATCACCCTGTTCCAAACCCTGCCACGGGCAGGGACACTTTCTGTAAATCAGATTTCTGCAAGCCCCTGGCCCTGGGCACTTCCAGAAATGGATTTTTCTTAGGATAGATTCCAAGGTGTTCACTGGAGCTGCCTCATGGGTGATCCCCCCCCAGAACAGGCTCTATTCTTTGCAGCCCCTGGACCAACAAAAGCAATTCCATAAGCACAGGAAAAAAAATAAAATAATTAAAACAGTGATTTTCCTCATTAGAATGAGCAGCATCCCCAGAAACCAAGGAGGAGAAAAAGGAGGACAACTTTCCAGGGCAGATTACAGAAACATTTGTTGCATCCCCAAAAGTGAGCGCTTGCATGCAAGACTCAGTGCCAGTACATTCTGTTCCTGAACAACATATACATTTCTTGAATATGACAACTGAAGAAATTTATTGAAAGCAGAGAAAATGTTAACTACTTTTTTTTTCTTCTTGTTCATGTATTTCTAAACTGTCGTTATACTTTAGATCTCCCTAAAATGAACTGAAGATCCTCCAGTTTTTAGATATTGTTTTGCATTGTAACAATTCGGGACTCCTATGGGTTTGACAGAACTGTTGGATAATCTGCAGTAAGATCTAATGTACTCAGTTACTGAAAGTGCATGGTGGATGTAATTTCTGATTATGTAGATTTAATCAAGTAGTTATCTTTGAAAAAGCTGTGAGGTGTTCACACAGTTATTCATGACTTCTTACAATTACTACACTTCGCTCATTAAGTCTGTGCCATCACTTTGTGCTCCACGCTGAAATGTGGTTGAAAATTGCTGTGTGTGCTGTGAAAGTTGTCCTGATTCTGTACTCCCATTTTCCACGGGATTATTAGAAACACATCTTCTGTGAACAAAATTAGAACTAGAGGCAGAGGTAGCTGACAGCTAGAGAGCAGCTAGAGGATCCAGTCCAGTCTTCTGCTGTGTACATCAGCTGTGTTTCAAATTCACAGAGTGAACCTTCCTAGTCTGGAAAATTCAGGAATCAGAAGTGAATGCAGAATGCCTGCATTGGCCAATCCAGCAATTTTTCTTTAAAAAATGGCCCTAAACTCCAAGGAGTACAAGCCAGGGAAGGTTGAAGGAGCTGGTAACACCCACCAGGGGATGGTGATAAGAGACCCCACCTGCAGAGTTGCCCCAGCCCAGGGAGGACGTGGAGCTGCTGGAGAGAGCCCAGAGGGGGCAGCAGGATGGGCAGAGGATGGAGCAGCTCTGCTGGCAGGAAAGGCTGGCACAGCTGGGATTGTTCACCTGCACAGGAGAAGCTTTGGGCTGAGCTCAGGGTGGCCTTGCAGGGCCTGAAGGAGCTGCAGGAACCATGGAGAGAGACAATTTCCAGGGCATGGAGGGACAGCAGCCAGGGAATGGTTGCAGAGTGGGATGGGATGGGAGATTGGGATGCAGGAATTGTTGCTGGCAGGGTGGGCAGGGCTGGGCTGGAATTTCCCGAGCAGCTGTGGCTGCCCCTGGATCCCTGGCAGTGCCCAAGGCCAGGCTGGAGCCTGGGGCTGGAGCCCCTGGCACAGTGGGAGGGGTCCCTGCCAGAGCAGGAAGTTTGAACTGGATGATTTTTAACATCCCTTCTCACCCCAGCCATTCTGTGATTCCATGAGTCTATATGTAATTTGTTGTTATTGAGGTAGATCTTGTTGTTGTCACTTTCTAAAACATTTTTTATCTTTCAAAAGGAGGTACGAGTTTTCCTTACCTTGAGGTAATTAGTCATTCCTTATTTTGCAAACAGTTTGTGTATCTTTTCTCAGATGCAGTTTGAAGTGCAGCACCAGTTAAAATGTTTGAAACAGGCTTGGGTTTTAACCAGTGGAATGAATGTAAATTAGAAACTACTCTCTGTCACTATATATCTCTCCTTATGTCATCCTGCTTTTCCACAATGCAATATTTTTCTTTGGAAAGTCATATTTCTGTAGAGAAGTAAGGTCCATAATTACAACCTGCAGTCAGGAATAACCTGGTGGTTACTCCCTGGTCTTTAGGGCTGGCTGGTGCACACCTTCAGCCAAGCTGGGACTTGAGCTGAGTTTGAATAATTAAACAGAGAAATCTGCCAGGGCAGCTCTAGCATGGGACAGAAAGGTGGGAGATTTGACTGGATATCAGAACTTTGCTGGTGAACTCTTTGGTTTTGCACTTGGTAGGGCACAAAGTCTTGAATTCCTGCCTTGGCTTTCTCCTTGGCATCCCATGTGTGTGTCCAAGTATCAGGCAACAGGATAAGCATCAGGGAGTAATCATTATCAAACACCCCTGCCTGCTATTAAGACACACAGTCGAAATCTTGAGCTGTGGAAAGTGGTTGGTGCAGTTAAATGTGTCAGACGTGACTCAAAAGTCTCCTTCCTTTCCGAAGATATTACTTCATTCATGTTAACCACATTTGTAAGTGGCCTGGGCTGAAGAGATAGTGTTTGGGGAATTCCAAACTCTTTTATATGCAGTTGGGAGTTTCAGGAATGGCTGCTCTGCATTCCACATTGATATATAATCCTCATTATGGCTTTGAATAAGAGCATGGTAATTCGCCAGAAAAATAAATAAAACAAGTTATTGGTCAGAGGCGTACTATATAGGGAGTACTAATAAAACCAAATATTTTTGGCTGTAGTTTAAAGTTCCTACTGTAAATGAGCTAATTTAGGGCCGTATCGTCCCCTGAGATCATGGGCTGGAACATGAGATAAGCAGTAGCTGCACAGACACTTTTGGGTGGTAGCACAGAAATGTGCCTCCTCCATCCTTCAGACTGGACGAGAGGGAGTTTCTGGAGGGGAACTGACCCTTCCAAGAAAAATGCACTCAGCAGAACATCCATGTTCAGTGTCGATGAACTCCAGGAGGGCCAGACACAAAACACAGATGGCTGGAACGTGTTCTGAGATTGCTGCATCCTTTTGTCCCCACAGGCTGTAGGGACACGGAGTGCTGCTGTGAGTGCAGAGCCAGCTAAACCCTGGCCATCTGTGCTTTTCAAACAGGTGGTGGCAGTGGCTTGTCCCTTGTCACTGACTTAGGGTGACATTCCAGTTGTGGTGTCAGGGTCAGCTTGAGCCCATGGCTGCTTCAACAGGGGCAGATCGTACCTGCAGCCCTGAGCTGGTTCTGCTCCCTCCTGCCATTCCCTGGGGTCTCCAGGGCCACCAGGATTCCAGCTGCTGTTGGAAGGGAATCCCATCAGATTTGCTGCCAGTTAGACCAGTGTTCTTGACCTGAGTGACAGAAATTGTCATTAAAATTAGCCTTGTGTGAGGGAGAGAACTTGTCAGCATGGCCATGAAACCAAATCCTCGGCAGGCTTTTCAGAAGGAGGGCTGGGTGGGGGAGTTTTCCTTATTTCCAGAGGAAAAAATATAAACCACATTTTTTAAAAAAAAATTTTAAAAAGGGAGATTGTGTACCTCTCCTGTGAAGACACACTGACAAAGTTGGGGCTGTTCATCCTGGAGAAGACTCCAGGGTGNCATGATTAACTTCTGGAGGTGTTTCTTGAAAGTGAAAAATCGGGCAATTTTTTTTGCTGCCAGAATTGAGACCAGCCCCATCGATCAACCAGCCCCACTCAGCTTTTATTTATCCCACTGATTTTTTAAAAACAAATAATGCCATATAAGAAAAAAAAAATCCCTCATCCAAACTATCAAGAGATGGCATTCAAAAATTGTCAGTGAGTTATGTTTCTATTTAAATTGCTCTTAAAGAATGGAGCACATCAGACAGTGCAGCCTGTGGGTTCTGTCCTGCAAGGTCAAGGTGAGTACAAAAGATTATCACTGAGAATGGAAAGTTGAAGAAATCTCCTGTCTTGCCATGGCACATCTTCTCATGTTTTGGTTTTCTTATCCTTTACTGTGGTTTTATTTTTGGTATTCACCTGCAATCAGATCTTACCCTGACAGCAAATACTGACTGCACGTGAACAGCCTTGGCACCAGCATTTCTTGATCTTTGTGATCTGATCAGAGATCTTCATCTGAGGGTGCAACTCTTTCTTCAAGGTTTTATTTTGGAGGCTGTTAAAACACTGAGAGGTTACAGTGAAAGAAGAAATTAAACAAAAACACAACAAACAACCAAAAAAACCCCAAACAAGCCCAAAAAAACCCAACCAACCAACCAAAAAACCCTAAAAAAATTGAAGTGCTTATATACCCAACCACAAGTTAAACCCAAAAGCTTTGAGCTCATGTCGTGCAGCTCTGCTGTATCACATCTCCCTGCCAGTGGAAAAGTTGTGGTGTTTTCACATGTACCCGCTCTACAAATGTGAACTATAAACATTTCTGTGGCCTTTCCTCACTGGACACTGCTGGAGTTTGCACTTTGAGCCATTCTCCCCAAAAATCCACACCTCAGCCCCTTTTGGGGCACACTTTGGCTTCTTGGTAAACCCCAGGTGCCAGCAGGAGCTGCAGCACCTTCTTCTAAACCTGGAAATATTAGAGAAGGGAAGGCATACACTTAGAGTACCATGCTGGGCAGGAAAGTTATTTTGTTTGCTTAGCAGTTCCCAAATTGCAGGCTTGTAAGGATCTTCTGCTCCTGAGTTTTGCCCACATTGGCTAAGGCAGGGTGGGTGAATTTCTGAATTTTCAGTTTATTTCAGTGCATGGGGGATTTTACCTCTTCTTACTCTTGTTAAAGGACTTCATTAATAAAATACAAACAAACAAAGTAATAATTTCCGTAAAGCTCTATGGTATGAATAAAGCAACAGCACGGAGGAATAACTGCACTCTGCTTTTCTCTTAATGCATCCTTGGATATGTAGGCTGTTTCTAAAGTGCAGCAAGCCTAAATTTGGCTTGAATTCGGTGCACAAGGGCTCCCATCATGACTGGAACTATTTTAGGTGTCCAGAAAGGCTGAAAATCACATTAGGATATTCCTCTACCTAACAAGTGCAGCTCTAACCTGCAGCAATGGGAGCTTATGCTGTTTCTGCATGTCACTGAGGACAGGTTTATAGTGCTCTGCCTTTAGAATATCCCACCCTTTCTCTCTGCTACACATTGTTTGACCAGTGCTGGTGGGACCCACGCACAGTAAAAGAGATTTCCTGACAAAACAATCCAGCTAGGGACTTCTCAGGAGTTTTCCAACAGCTGAAAAACATCAGTTCGTTCAAAATAAGTGACCAGTCCAATTGCATGACAGTGTGAGGGGGGTCTGAAAGTCCTGCTGGCATTGAGTTGGCATATTCTGCATAGCTGCTCAGGGATTCACCTCCTGTGAGTAATGGTAAACATCCCGAGTCATCCTGGTAGAAATTCTGGTGTGATGCCAGTGAGGTTATTCATCGCACCACAGTGAGCAGCCCCGTGTGTGTGCATGTGTGTGCCTGTCACAGGAAAAAGGGGCCTTTCCTCGAGCAATTTGTGTTTGATTATTCTGTCAGTGCCGTTCTCCTGCCCGATATTCACAGCTCAGGCAGCAGGGACACAAGATTCCTTGGAGGGAGCCTGCAGGCAGGGCTGTGCTTGGGTCTCCCGTTAATGTTGTCCTTGCTTTCAGTGCGCCATGAGCAGGCCCAGCCCTTCTGGCACCTCGATTGCTGCTGATTAAACAGCCCTTCATCAGCCAGAATTGGCTACAACTGTGCCTACATTCTGAATGTTATTCCCTCTGCAGAGAAGTGCTTTTAGCCTGGAAAAAAAAATGGCTAAAGAGGGTAAAAGGAGGCTTGTGGGAGCCTCTACAACTCTCTGCCAGGAGGGGACAGCCGGGGGGGTCGGGCTGTGCTCCAGGGAACAGGGACAGGAGGAGAGGGAACGGCCTCAGGCTGGGCCAGGGCAGGCTCAGGGTGGGCACCAGGAGCAATTTCCCCATGGAAAGGGTGGCCAGGCCTTGGCAGGGGCTGCCCAGGGAGCTCAGGAGTGCCCATCCCTGGAGCTGGCACCTGGGGATGGCACTCAGAGCTCTGGGCTGGGGACAAAGTGGGGACCAGGAACAGCCTGGACTCAGTGACCTTACAGGGCTTTTCCAGCCTCGGCGATGCTGCTTTTTGTGATTTGGGCCATGGTCATGCCTGGCAAAGAGCAGCACAGGCCGTGTTTCTGTTTGCTGCAGCCCTGTTGTGCTCCGGGAGTTTGGCCTGGAGCCCTTTCCTGTCAGCCTTGCTCACTGCCCACTCAGGCTTTATTGCAGCACCTCGGTGCAGGGTTTAGAACACATCAAGAGGAACCTGCTGGGGTTTTCAGGTGGGCACAGTATGCCAAGTTACTGAAAATGCACTTAAATTCCTGTCTGCAAGGTGAGAAAATGCACAAGAGGTTTGCATTCAGCCCCCGTATAAAGGGGATTTTCAGCCTCAGTAATTTGGCAATATATGTGTCCATTAAAAAGTTTGATCCTCTTGATGCATCTATGGAAAAGAAAGAACAGTGCAGTCACATCTGGAGAGCTCTTGGTCTGTACATGATTCCCCAACCCTTTGATGTATTTACATAACTCCCCAAATGTGTGCACAGAAAGACAATGGGTTCCAGAGCTTATCTGTCTGCTCCTGCATGGGGCAGCACTGGCACACCCAGCTCTGGCTGGTTTTGTACAATAACTTGTTTCTGTCCTGAAATTTTAATCTGTCTGACCATCAGAAGGGAATCTACATCTCCTGTCTCAAGTATGGCCATTTGTCACTAGAGCCATCCTTCTCTGTGATGCTTTGGATGCAACAGAGGATGGAAACCAGTCCCAAAAACCTTTATCTTTACCCAGAAAAACCGAAACATCCTTTAACTGCTAAAGCTGGATTAGTAAATGCTAGTCTTGATGCACATTGCCTGGAAGTGTAAGAAAAGCTGCTCTGTGGCTACAAATTTGCCCATCTATAGAATCACAGAATGGTTTGGGTTGGAAGGGATCATCTCATTCCTGCCATGTGCAGGGACACCTTCTTCCACTGGCCCGGGTTGCTCAGTGTCTTATCCACGATGTCCTTCCAGGATAATCCGAAATCAGGAAGGCTGTTTAGAAGGTGTTTAACTTTCAGTTGGTGTTGTAGTAGCCTTGTTTCAGTTTCCTTGTTTTTCAGTTTCCCTAAACCAAGCTTTAGTGTCAGTTTTGGCTCTTGCCTTGGAGTCCTGCTAATTTAGGGGATGCAGGGCAAGCCCTGTAGCCGCCAGCAGACCCTGTCACAGACTATCAAGCACAGACAATGCTAGCATGAAATTTGGGGTGGGGGTGGAGGAGGGTCTGGCAATAGATACCATCTGCTTCAGCAAGTTAGTACCAAATGTCTGTAAGCTTCCAATTCCAGCTCGTAAAGGTGGAGCTGAAATAATTAAAATTGTATTTCTGTTTGGAACGAGCAAGGAAAAGTGTCACCGCTCTTTTTTTAGCCATGATTTCCAGAGCTGAAAAGATAAAAATTGTGTATTTTGCAGACAAGGACTTGTCCCACTTTAGAGCAGCGAGACTGGAATATCCAGGTGACAAAGAAGAAAACACTGCTAAAGGTTGAGTTTAAATCTGAATTTCCCCTTTTAAGTGCAAGGGAAAGGTGAAATGTCCAGAACAGTTGTATATCCATTTTTCCAGCTCATACTGGACAACATTTACTTGTCTGTGATTCCCATTCATTGTGGTGCAGAGTTGTCAACTGGTTTGCAAATGTTCTCTGTCATCTTCTCTTCCATAAAGGATCCATCTTTTTGGGGAAAATATGTGAAATGAGTGGCCTGGAATAGCTCAAACAACTTCTTTTTAACCCTGAGAGCTTCAAGATTGAGCTCTGAGAGAACGATCTGGTTTGAATGACACAGGGCAGTTTTGGGATGGAGTTTCCACCTCTGAGCTCAACACTTTTGTAAGCTTAGGTGTTGTTGGAAATTGTGCAGAGGCTTTAGGGAAACCAAACTAATTCTGGGTCTGGCACAATCCCCTTTCCTGGGTGGGCTTCTTTCAGTGGGGGTGAGGTGCAGTTGTGGCATCACAGTATGAAAACACTGCAAGCATGATCTAACACGGGATTCAAAATACTTTTCTGTCCAGTTTATGTGAAACTTAGCAGTTTCCAAATCCTGTGTGTGGCGTTTCGAAAGCTTAAAATATGAATCCCATAAATCCAATGAGGTTGTGGCAGGCATGGATTTACTGGGGAAGGGAGGGAGGGAACTAAAAGCACGTCAGTGCTGTTGGTGTTTTCTGTCTGACTTCAATCCGAGCAGCATTGCTGGTGAAATTTCGCTTTTGCTGAAAAAGCATCTCTTGCTTTTGAAGTCCCGTGGAAAGAAAAAAAATAAATCTTCATTTAAAACCATGGTGTCAGTATCCCATTTGGTCATCCACAGATAGCTGGGGAAAGTGGACAAAATGGGAATTTGGCTTGTTTAGGGATTTCTTTAGTTCAAATGAACTGCTTTCTTTTCATGGATTTGAAGGGGAGAAAGTTGGCTGTTTTAATTAGAGGGGAAAGTGTGCAAAGATCTAAATGGGGATACCTTTCATTGCACCGTTAAGTGCAATTTATGCAAATTTGACTTGAATAGTTCATAGGTGGTCCCCTCACATCACTGTCTCTGGGGCAAGCAGCAGCCCCAATGTTAGCCAGGCAATATTTCTTCTAAATGCAATGCAAGGTAAAAATGCAATTTGATTTTCAAGTTAGTGTAAATATGAGAGCAGATAATGAAATAAAAAAACCAAAAAAAAAATGATGCTGAGGAAAATTACTCTTTCCCTAATAGTGCCTTGCTGCTTTAAAAGTTGAGTTCAAGATCATGGGCAGAAAAAAATGTGTGAAAATGGGAATTTTCAGTCTTTAAGGGAGAACAGAGAAAAAGACAAGATTACTTTAAATAATGTTCCTGTTCCCACATTTTTCCACATTTTATAACTTTTTGATTTATTTATCCCAATTTATTAGCAGTTAGTTGGTGTTCAAGATACTGAGTAGTACTCCACATTATTTGCATTAAATATTGTTGTTATTTTAAAGAGCGTTAATGGTTTTCCACCCCCTACACATGCAGACAAATGCACCCCACCTGCCCCAGCCCCTCTGCACTCGATTTCTGGAGTGGATAAGGGATTCCAGAACATCCCTGCTCTGAAGTGCTGTTAATTGAGGGTCTGGACCAGATTTGCAGCTCTTGTAAACGGGCACAGCTTCAGTGGAATGGTTCTCCTTTATATCAGCTGCAGATCTGTCCCAGTCCTGCTGTGTGTTTCTAAATTGGGAAGGAAATCTCTCTGATATCTCGGGTGAATAATGGGGCTGGGCAGGGCAGAGCATGTCCCAAGCTCTTATTTTGGGAGAACTGTACATTGTGAATAAGGACCATTTTTCCATCTGAGTGTTTTCTCCTGCATGAAATAAATCCCCAACAGACCCTATGGAGGCACAAGTGTCTTAGAGCTTCAGCTGTGCTGAGTCTCGAGGAAGTCTGGGGAAGGAAGGATGCTTATCAGCCTATAAAAAGTGATTTCTACGGAAAATAAACATTTAAAGTGTAATGGTATGACTTTTGTTTCTCTGGTTGTGCAGCTGCCTTGGGATCTGAGCTCCTGGTAAACACGCTGGCCTGTTAAAGGACATGATTCAGACTGTCCCCGATCCAGCAGCTCACATCAAGGTTAGTTTCCTGTTTATTGTGAGTCCTCAGATGTTTGGAGAGCCATAAAATTAAAAAATATATACACATACCACAGCTTTTCTTGCATGTTTATAAATTGTGCTACTGCCCAACATGGCTTTTTTTATTCCTCAATATTTACATGCTGTTATTTGAGTCAGCCCTGCAGTCTTTGTTGCTGACACCTGTGTGATCTGCTCTGAAGCACAGGGATATTTTAAGGATGACTTTTTTCTAAAATTAACCCTCTTTCATCATCCTTTAATATTTGGTGTGTTTGATAAAATATACCACCTTGCAAAAATGCTGCATTTCTATGTCCTGGATTCTGCTCCACCACACCCAGTGGCAAACATTAAATTCAATTGCAGAAGGAAAATGAGCATAATGCAGAAATTCAGATTCAAGCATCCCTTACCTATATTCAGTGCAATGTTTAAAATGCTTTAAAACCAGCATTGGTTTGCAGCATTTCAGAAGGAATTGTTTGGTTTTGCTGTATTATGACTGTTATTATTGTTATTATTATTAAAATTACTATTATTGCTGTGGTTTTCTCATCCTTCTTTATGAAAGACTTGGAACCTATGAGACCTGGCAGTTGTAGCTGTTGCTGAGAACAAGTAATTCTGGGGCATTGCACACAAATTTCATCAGGATCTGGAGAGATAGCACAAATAGTAATGGGTTCAGACTGAAAGAGGGGAAATTTAGGTTGGATATAAGGAAGCAATTCCTCCCTGGGAGGGTGGGCAGGGGCTGGCCCAGAGTGCCCAGAGCAGCTGTGGCTGTCCCTGGATCCCTGGCAGTGCCCAAGGCCAGGCTGGACACTGGGGCTGGAGCCTGGGACAGTGGGAGGGGTCCCTGCCATGGCAGGGGTGGGAATGGATGACTTTTAAAGGCTCTTTCATTCTTTCTGACTGCCTTTCTGTCTGTTTTTCTTTGAAGTTACATTTTCTGCAGCTTCTTTCATGGAGCTTCTCCTCAGCTGGCTGCCATCTCCCAGTCAGCAGCTCTTTCTAGAAAAAGCTCCACTTCACAACTTATTTTTAACTGAAGCACAGAATAAAAATGAAATATTATTTTAAACAACTCCCTTTTTCTGTAAAACCCAGCGAATGAAAGAATCTCTCTATCCCTCTGTGTTGATTTTGGGTCGTGTTTAGTTACTAGGATGAGTTGCAGTAGTGGGAGAGCTTGTTCTTTCCCCCTTTCCAGGTTTTCCAAACCCAGCACTTCCACAGCCTTCTGGTCCTCCGTTGTTTTTATGGAAAGAGCAGAAAAACAAATCCTCCTCCCCTCAAAAAATCGGGTTTTAGCCTCAACATGGGATACAACCAGTCAGACTTGAAAACATTGAAGGGGATTTAGTACCTCTTCATGCTGTCTAAATGCCCAGAGCAGCAGAAATAACATGAAGAATAACTCTGTTTCATGTTGTCTGCCAAAACTGGTGCCCAGAGAAGGTTTTTGTAACCACAGGAGTTAGTGGGAGAGGGCAAGGCTGGGTATGAAAGTATCTTGTTACAGCAAGAGAGCTGCATAAAAACCTCTGTAATGGTGTTTTCAAGGGGATTGTGGGAGCCTGCTCTCAGCAGAGCATCACCCCAGAGCTGCTGTTTTATTGGAAAAGGGTGTGAGGAAGGCAATTACTTTAATGCTGTGTTTGGGGTAGGAAAGCTGGCCAAGTCCACTTCAAATCCTTCTGATTTCTGTTTATGTCATTAAGGCCTGCTGTGGTCTAAACACATTCTTTGGAAAGCAGCCATGGATGCTCGGGTCCTTTTGGCTTTAAAAGTGGACACGGCTACATTCTTAAAAATGAGCCAGGATAAAGCGGTGCAGGGGATGTGGGAAAGCCTCTTTGGTGTGGTGGGCTTTTCTGTCTGCACTGATCACAGCTCTGGTGCCCCCAGCAGGAAAAGGACATGGAAAGAAGTCCAGAGGAGGGTACAGAGTTGATAAGAGAGCACCTGGAGCACCTCCGCTATGGAGACAGGATGAGGAGGTTGGGATTTTTCAGCCTGGAGAAGAGAAGGGTTTGTGGGCTTGTTGTGGAGGACTTGTTTTTAGGTTTTTTAGGACTTGTGGAGCCTTCACAGCGCCTTCCAGTGTCTGTAGGGGCTGCAGGGAATCCAGAGAGGGACAGTTCATCAGGAACTGGAGTGACGGGACGAGGGGGAACAGCTTCAAACTGGACCAGAGGAAATTCAGGTTAAGGTATTAGGAAAAAAATCAATTTCTGTGAGGGTGGGCAGGGGCTGGCCCAGGGGGCCCAGAGCAGCTGTGGCTGCCCCTGGATCCCTGGCAGTGCCCAAGGCCAGGCTGGAGCCTGGGGCTGGAGCAGCCTGGCACAGTGGGAGGGGTCCCTGTCATGGCAGGGGTGGCACTGGATGATCTTAAAGATCTCTTCCAACCCAAACTAATCCATGATTTTATGATCCTGTGATCTCTCATTCGTGTTATGATGCTGAAAAGACCAACTGGGTTAATTACAATCATCCTTGATAAGGTTTTGTTTAATTAACTGTATTCTGTCAACTGGTGATGTCTCTTTATATCCTTCAATAGCAGACACAGCCCCATCCATGCACATTTAGAGCTGGAACTTTGAAAATCCACCTTCTGGGAAGTGTGTGGATTATTAAGATTTGACAGATTTCAAGATTTAATTTTTCTGCCTGAACATGTGCAGACAAATAATGCAAAATATACAAGAATTGAATGAACAGATGATGAATGCTCAGAGATATCTTCTTTTTCAGAAATGGGGATTTCATGTGCATTGTGTGAATTTTGTGTGTACTGTTTTGAAATTTGCTACCAGAAGGAGAATGTAGCACATCTCAATGTTCTTGTGCTCCATCCCTGAATGGGATAAGAGCTGGATTCTTACCCAGGATTACCCATTCTGCACTCAGGCAGGCCCTGTCCAATTTTGGGAATGTTTGGAAAGCCTCATAGTGTGTGTCCTCCTTCTGTTTGGGCAGCTTCATTCCAGAGATACTGAAGATTAAGCTTCACATTTTTCAGCTTGGATGAAGCATCTGACATTGATCTGTGGCTCCCTAATGTGTAATTTCACCTGAGTCACGACCCTGTGTCTTGCCCAAGCACAGAGGAAGGAAACGTTTGATGTGGACAAGAAAAAGGATGGATTTTTTCAGATTTTCATTTCCAGTGCAGCAAAATATGGGGAATTCTGACTCCAATCTTTGAGCAGCTTCAGACATTGAGTGCCTGTAAGAGAACTGAAATAAATAAACCTTTTCACATCGATAAAATGGTGGCTTTGTATAGGCAAGACTGTCATTTACACACACTTTAATGTGATATTATTGTTGTTCTGTTGTCATTAAACTCCAGTTCTTGCGACCATAGTCACAGAAGAACTCTGAAATTCTGCCTGAGATTCGCATCTTTTGTTTTTAGGGATTTTCGCTTTGTAAATACTGACCTTTAAATAAACTCTGCATTTTTTAAAGGGTTGAATTCTGGTTTCAAAAGAGGTCAAATGTTTGTTTGACTTTAGTTAGCATGTGCCATCACTGTGAGGGGATTTTGTGGAAACAGTTCTCAAAAAAACAAAAAAAAAAGTTACTGCAGTTCCTTTGGGTCTCACTGGGAGAGGAGAATCCAAGTTATGGTGTAGGTAAAAGGAAAATTTGTATTTGTCATTAATGGTGTCTGTCCTGGGATAATGGGTGTGGTTTTCACGGAATCAGGGCTGGAGGAAGGTTTGGTCTGTTCACATTTAATTTGTCTGATCTTTCTGTTTGTTGGTGATGGTTTTGAGATGTGGGATGGGATGGCTGGAGGAGGTGGGTGAATGGCAGCAGTTTGTGAGTGGCACCCGCTGGTTTTTCACTGCAGAAGGTGAAGAATGGGAACAATTTACACCCCAGAGAGCTTAATCAAAGAGGACATTCTTGATAAAAAAATTCTCCAAGGACATCTAACAGTGCAAGGCAAGCTCGGCCAGTCTGTGTCTGTACAACCTCATTTGTTCTGTGGATGTAACTGAGGTTGTTGCCTCTGAGTCTGTCAGTTTTGGGTTATCAAATCTGGAAGCTGTTCCTGATATTACAGTGAATGAAAACCTGGTTTCTTAGAAGAAATAAAATGATTATTCCATAGCAGTTTCTGTAAAGGCCTCCTGAATTTAGCATTTCTCTGCCTGGGTTGTGGTGGCAGATCCACATTTCCACGCACAGCATCCCATATTGTCACTAGTATCAGGAAACCTGACCTCAGAACTCCTCTGCTGGGCAGAGAATATGTTGGATTTCAAATTGTGGCAGTGTAGAGCTGCTTCTGGATGAACCTAATCTGCTGTGTTACGGTTAAATCTGATTTTTTTAAAGAATTTTTTTAAAGTGGTATTATTTGTTAAGGAGTATATTCTGGGTCTGATATAATCTGTTATTTTTCCTGGAATTGTAGAGTCTCTAAATAGGATCCAAAACTTTGTTATGCTGGAAGTTTTGTATGAACAATACAGTCTCTGCCTGAACAGGCAGGGGGACAAGAAGGGAAGGACGACAGAATTATTATTTTTTTTATTGTTATTGTTATTATTATTATTATTATTATTTTCCTCCAGGATAAGGAGGATAAAGCCAGACTTTTACCCCCACCTCTTTTTGGGGTCTTGCCTGTGCCAGAAGCCTGGTCCTTGTGGATTCTTTGCATGGCTGAAGCACTTCTTTCATTGCTTATGAAGTGATATTTGGGCAGCTCAGCTGGGAGTGAGAGCATGGAAATCCGAGCCAAGGATGCAAAGAGCTTGGCCCAAAGCCTCACGTGAAGTAAACTGAGCCCCACTGCAGCCTGGGTGAGGAGCTGATCCATGTGGAGCTCAGCCTGCCACCAGGTGATAACATTCTCCTATCCCTGCCAGGAAATGTGGAATATCTGCTCCTGAAAGCAGCTGGCTAATGAGCCAACCCCCCCCTCCAGGTGGGGATCAGTGATGGCCCCAGAGTCCTGCAGTGGCCCCTTGCTGGGAGAAGGTGCCTTAAGCCCCAGAGCATGGAGGGGAGCGAGCTCCTGGATGTTACCTGGGCTGCAGACTGGTGCCTGCTCAGGGATAGCTGCTGCCTGCTTCGTGATAGATGTGAAAAGGTTTCAGTATCAGCAGCCCCTGAAGCTGAACAGTTGTAGCTCCATCCCCTTTTCTTACCTCTCACTGTGGACTTTATTCATTATTCTGGTGAAGCTTTAAAAGCTCTTCCCCTGCTTTAGTACTGACAGGGTAAAACCACAGCTTGAATGTCACTGTTCTTCTTACTAATTGTGCTGGATTACAGCCCCTAAATCTTGCTTGAATGATCACCACAGCTTGCTCTGTGTCCTCAGAAAATGAACTTTACTGTGGATGAGTTTATAAACAGAGTTTGCCGTGGATGTGGGTGGCACTCCTCCCCTCTCGTGCTCAGAGCTCCCGCACTGCCAGGATTCAGATCTGCTGTTCCATTTCCTCCTGTGTCAGCACACATCAGTTACCTGTAATAATGCCAGAATCACTACTGGATTTGAACTCCAGAATCCCCTCCTAGGCAGAAATTGTGATTCACTTCTCAGCAGCTTAAAATGCTGGATGGCAACCAAACGATTGCCATAGAGTTACAGTGAGTAAATTCTTCCCGCTTTTGATTTTTTTTCTTTGCTCTTGAACTCTACCTCTTCTGTCTGCCTGAGCAAATACCTCCTTGCTAAAGGAAAAGAGAGATAATGGCTTCTGTGTGCTATAATTGATGAACTTTCAGCAATTCGGAGCAAATCCAAGATTGCTGCCAACAACCAGATGGAAAACAGTGTTAAATGACATGTTCAAAGAAGAGTATGTTATTTTGATAGGGGATGGTCTAGAGACTTTAATCTCTATTGTTACAGGGACTAATGGCATGGATAATTCCTTAAGTGGAGCCATTTTTAAACAAAAATTATCTTCTTCATAAGCAGGAAAGAGCAAAGTAAAGAGTACCAAATGCATTTTCAGAGCTCTGGCTGATAGATGTGCTTTACACGAACCCTTTGTTACATGGAGTCAGATGTGTTTAAATCTCTTTTCTGCAGTCTGCCAGACGGTTAAAAGTCTGGACATTTCCACTGGTGATGGGTAGAAATCATAAAATGGATGGTCTTGGAAACCAGAGCCAGGCTGGGAAGCTGAGGGTGGGGAGAAGCCACGAGAAGAAATTGGGAGAGACAGATGAGACAAACTGGAGCAGGAACAGAGCTGGTTGTATTTTGGGGACACTGAGAAAGAAGATCCCCCTGTTCCTACTGCTCTGCTCTAAAGCCTCGAGTGGAACTGAGGGCTCCCAAACCTCAGCCTGTAAGGGTCTCTCAAGGCCATTGCCAAAATATTTGTCCCCTCTTCCTTAGGTCCTGCCCATGCTGGCCTGTGGGATCAGCAAATCCATGAGCCCAAGTGTCCAATGCTGTTTTGTGCCTCTGAGCTGTCATTTTTGTCTGTGATTTCATTGAGATCACTGAAGGGAAGTGGTGCAAGAAAGTCTGGCTCTGGAGCAGCCTTGGCACTCTCTGAAAAACTGTGTCCCTCTTCCTTGAAAGCTGGTTCCAGAAACCACCTGCCCTGGGCTATCTCACACAGATCTGCGGAGAAAAGTCTGAAGATGTGTGGAGGTGATCTCTGAGCACGTCAGAGATTACATTTTAATATACACTGCATTTGTATTTTGCCTTCATCTGGCCACAAATATCCCAAGCCATGTGTCATTTTTCACCTTTCCTGAGGGATGATTCCCCGTGACTCGTTATTGTGAAGCATTTCCTCATATTCAGCTGCTCTGTATGGATTCAAACTCCTTAATTACACAACTGACTTTGTTCTTTCTCACCTTCTTGAAGAGGGAGATTTACAGGGAGAGCTGAGGGGAGGCTGCCAAGCACCCACAGGGTGTGCACATTAGTTCTGCTCCCTTTGGGGTGGTGGGGATCAGGCAGCTTTGCCCCTCACCTCTGCATCCAGCCCTGCTTTAAGCTGTCCTGGTTGTTTGGTCACAAATGTGGTCACAAATGTGGTCACAAATGACCACTTTGTGACACTTCTGGTAATGCCTTGTAGGGCTGAAAGGCATTTTCCAGGAGCTGCTGCTCCAGCTGCCCAGACAGGGATAGATGATTCTCTTGGGCTTGGTGATGTGTTTCATCTGTTCAAAAATTTATCTCTCTCACCCTCCCAGCTCCTCTCTCTTTTCCCTCCCTTTTTAGAGAATTGCATATTTCAACTTGTGCTGAGCCCCATCCTCTTTAAATCAGAATTTTTTCTTCAATATTTCCTACCCATGTTCTTATCTCCTCAAGACCCTTTTGGATTATTTCACCAATCCCGTTGGTGTCCCAAAGTTGACTTTGGGGTGCAGTATCTTTGGCTGATGTGTTGTTTTATCCCCTTCTTTAGATTGTTAATACAGACATTACCTCATAATTAGTTATGGGTATTTGATTAGATACCTTTCACCAACTTGCTATTTTATCATTTGCCATAAGTTTTTCCCTGTTGTTCTGTAGGATATTTTCAGACTCCCAGTGTTCTTTCCCAAGACAACTGAAATTTTCATTGTGGAAAATCTTCCTTGGGTCAAATCAGTAAGGAATATTTTGGTATTTCCCTACATGTTTAATTAGAAAGAGACGGATTCTGTGCAGTAGGTTTTTTCCTGGTGCAATTTTGTTTATTTATCAAAAAAGTGCATCTTGTCCTCACCTAGAAGAGCAGAAAGGATAACAGCTGTACCCCTAAAATCCTGTGGCTGTGTGACCAGTGAGTTGTGTTCCCAAGATGCTTTACAGTGCTTTCTTCACTACCCTGTCCTCCTCAGAAATTCAGCTTTTTGCTGCCTAATAACCTGTAAACCCCAAAAGTTGTCCTTCAGGTTTACAGCATGTTTAAATGCAACTAATATGGGTGAGTTCTACTGTAAGATATAAAATGCCAGAATAGTTTGGGTTGGAAGGGACCCTAAAGCCCATCCAGTGCCCCCCCTGCCCTGCAGGGAGCCCTCCCACTGCCCCAGGCTGCTCCAGCCCCAGGCTCCAGCCTGGCCTTGGGCACTGCCAGGGATCCAGGGGCAGCCACAGCTGCTCTGGGCACCCTGGGCCAGCCCCTGCCCACCCTCCCAGGGAGGAATGTCTTCCTAATATCCCATCTAACCCTAGGTTTCTACATCTCTAGGCCCATGTTTCTGTTGCTTCCAGTGTTTGGGGGCTTTTTTTGTGACACAAAAGGGATCAATTTCTTTTGCTGCCGAGGCTTAAAAGACTGTTTGGCATGTGTGTTGTATATTTCATATCATCTGTGATTGCCTTGGATCAAAGAGATAAACTTGCTGGCAGTCATTATCACCTCCTTGAACAGCAGTAAATGTTTGGTGGGACACTGTAACCTGCTATTGCAAATTCAAATTACACTGGGAAGGAGGGAGGTGAACCTGAGGTGTGCTGTGAGCCTTCCAGGGTGGGCTGACACAGGTTCCTGTCCATACTCACTTGGTCATGTAGAGAGATTTTCCAAGGTCCCAGAAACTTGGTGTGTGAACAATATGGCAGAAATCCTGACACAGGTAGCCCAGAGAAGCTGTGGTTGCACAATTCTTGGAAATATTCAAGGCCAGGTTGGATGGGGCTTGGAGTGACCTGGGGTAGGGGAAGGTGTCCCTGCCCGTGGCAGGGGTGGTTGGAACTGGATGCTCTTCAAGGTCCCTTCCTTCTCAAACCATTCCATCACTTTAATCAGTATCTGGGTTCTCTTTTTTAAAAAAGCGGAAACTTGTATTAGGGAGCACCTGTGTCTTTCCATGGGGACATTGTGCAGTTACATTAAGCAGAGGGGGACTTGTGTTAGATGGGCTGCTCAGCCGGGAGAGGAGCCCCAGCTGAGAGCTGAGAGCTCGACCCTGGGTGTCCCCGTCTGTCCCTGTCTGTGTGTCCCTGTGTGCAGGGAGCGTCCCAGCAGGGCCCAGGCTCTGCTCCAGGCCCAGCAATGGCTCCAGAGCCACGGGCAGGGGCTGAGCCCAGCAATTCCCCTGCACAGGAGGCACAACTTCTGCCCTGGGCAGTGCCCGGCCCTAAGCAGAGCCCAGCGAGGCTCTGGGGTCTCCTCCCTGGGCTATTCCAGAGCCCTCTGGACACAGCCCTTTGCCCTGAGCTCTGGGATGGCCCTGCTGGAGCAGGGAGGTGGCACCAGTGACCCACTCTGGACCCTTCCAGCCTGACCATCCTGTGTGACACAATTGGCACACGTGTCCAAGTCTGGGACAGCAGAGATTCCCTGCCCAACAGCTGGACTGAAAGGCCCTCAAAATGAACTCATCATGAACAAAACAAAAATTGTTTAAAACCTAAGTGGAGGCCAGCTGAGGATTCAGTGAAGGGGAGCCCCCAGCTCTTCAGTTAAAGGTTCAGAAAATCTCTGCAGTTCCCCCAGAGCTGCAGCCAGCCGGCTCACAGCACATCAGCCATGGCAGAGATGTTATTAACTGAGACAGAGGAAAATACACTTTCCGTTATTACACACTAATAAAACACAAACTAAGCAAATGTAGGCAACAGGAGCAATTATGCCATTAAACATTTAACTGCAAGATTGATTTTTAAATTACTAATAATCTAAACCAAAGTGTGCACACACTCAATGAGGAAGGGGGAGGAAGGGGTGGGGAGGAGGAAGGTAATTTTACCAATTGAATCTAATCAGGGCCTCGGTTCAAATGTGTGGCTGTAAATGTCAAAATCCGTAAGATCTGATGCAAGAGCAGAAGTGGAACCAGGATGGATGAGCTTTCCTCACTTGACCAGATTCTTCTGGCTGGGAGGAAGTTGAACACATGGGGTGGGGGAACTTGGGGATCTGGGTTATCTCCAGAGCTCTCTTGGGATGCCAGTCTGTGTTCCTGAGCTGGAATGGGAATGGGAAGGGAGCAGTGATGTGGGGAACAAACTGTGGGCTCAGCCTCGTGTTTGCCTGAGCCCTTCCACATTCTGCTGCTGTTGCTGGCAGAGGAGGAGGAGCTGGGAGGGAATGGAAGAATTCCCAGCTTCACCTGAAAAAACCTGTTTTCTGTTCCTGGGCTGCAGCAGAAGGTGAATTTGAAGATCAGGGTAGGACATTCGCACAGCTCCAGGGTTGTATTTGTTTTCAGAGTTTATGGCAGGGCTGCTCCCTCCAAAAAAGTATAAATCTTGATCAAATAAAACCGATGTGCTGCCATATTTACCCAGTCTCACTGGTTGTCCTACATCATGTTTTAGCATATAAGTTACATGACAGAGTTATCCAGGGGTTGCCAGCTGACACAGAAACAAACCCTCATGTTAAATTGCCTGCAGATGTCCTCTTCCAACTCCTGTAAGGAACTTCTACCAGTTCTCCCCCCCCCTTTTTTTTTTT
>VWZN01006304.1:128797-141493 GCA_013396955.1 Regulus satrapa
TTTTTTTTTTTGTGTGTCTGTGTGTGTTAAATAAAAGCAGCAGAAGAGGGGGAAAACAATCTCAGTTGAATCTCGGTGCTGGTGCCTCTGTTTGCAGGACAGGAAGCCTTAAGAAGACAATGCAATTTATAGGCAGGCGCAACAAAAAACCCTGTAAGGATTTCCATGAGCCTTAGTGGACCAAATGAGTCGTGGTTCTTTTGAAGGCTGGAGCTGTTTGAATAATGCCAAGTCTAAGGCTGCCAAGGTGGGCTTTTCAGAAGATTCAGACCTGAGGAGGTGAGAATGTTTATGTTCTGTTGGCTGTAATTTATCTGATACTAAAATTTATGGTTAGAGTTTCAACAAGGCATCCCTTTTGTTTGGATATTAATCTGAAGAAATCAGGACTTTATCTGATGGATTTAAATTCTTGCTCTCTTTGGCAGAAATCCCCACGTAAGGTTGTGACATTCTTGAAAACATTCACTGTTTTCATTTGCATAATTAAGAATATTTGTTTTGTTTTCATTGTATGAATTTACTGGAGTTTGTGAACTTTTTGCCTGGCTGTCTCCCTTGGTTGGGGAAATCTCAGAATGTTGTTTCTTTTCCCTGGCTGGAGGAGTACGGGCTATTTATGCTCAGTTTTAAAATAGACTTCTCTGTGAGTGCTTGCACTGCTCTTTGCAGTGGGATATTTCTGGCGGATCGGCCTGGCCAAAAGCAATTGCGAAAGGTTAGTGGACAGCAGAGCTCCCATTTAAACACCTACGTGGAGGAGCAGCCCTCCAAAAGCTGGTAGTGCCAAAACAACTCCCACTTGGAACAATGGGAGCTCCTGGGTGCCTACAGCTTCCGAAAATCTGCCCTCACCTGGCTTCGGAAGGAGATTAATTAGCAAGTGTAGCATTTCTGATTTTATTTTATTTTTTTCCAGACTTGCTTAATTCTGCAAGGAGAATATTGCGCTTGAAGGGTGCTCAGCAGTGGCAGGTGGTGGAGGTTCCTCCTGGGAAGGTGGAGCTCCAGGTGGATTGGGAGGCAGGCAGGGAGCTGGGCAGATGTTTCCCTTTCCTGAGTTTTTTTTCAGGAGAACTTTGGCCAGGAGCGTTGAACTTTGCTGGGCAGGTAGAAGGAAAGCCCCAGGGAGCTCCATCTGTAACAACCCCACATGGATTTTGATTTTTTTTTTTTTCCCCATAATTTTCCCGTTTGTCTTAAACTGCTTCGGAAGTGACCTAAATGAAACCAGAAAAGGCCTCTCTGGCATTGCTGAAATACGGATGTCCAGATGGGAAATTACAGTAATATCACTTGTGCATTCAGACTTCACGTCCTGTGCAACTTCCATGTGTGGGCAAAGGAGATAAATTTGCTCTCTGGAGCTACATGTGTGCTTCTCCCTTTTGATTAAGCCTGAAACACATTTCTCTTCCCTTTCTGTGATCATGGAGTGAGGTCTGCGGGAAAAATAGGATTAGAAATTAATGTTTTGGGGGTTGTATTTCCAAACTAAGTTATCCTTTTGGCTTTCTGTAATGTCATTTAAAAAAAAATCTACTTACCACAGATCACCAGCCATTTTTTCATTAATGCAGACCAAGAGCATGCTAAAACAAAGGAAGATTACTTCTGAAAATCAAATAAGGAGTTTTAGTTATTGTTGCTTTTCAAACATGGCAAGCAGGTTGGCGACCAATATGTTTGCAAACGACCTAAATCTTCCCTTCCAGTGGTAATCCGTATTCTTTTGAAAAGCTAATAAAAGTGGTGTATGAAAGAAATTCCTGGGGCACTGCAGAGCTCACCCTCCTAGGGAGAGAGCCAGATGTGCTGGTTAATAACCTTGCAGGCATTCAAAGCCAGGGCAGTAACTTGGTATCACCTAAGCCAGACGTTGTGTGTTGGTGCAAGGCAATATCACATCCTGGTCACATTCGCAGCAGAGAGCTGCAAGACTTGTGGAGTCTTATTAAAGGAAGGGGGGGGGGAATAAAAAAAATATTAAAAAAAGAAGGAAAAGAAAAGGAGGGGACAGGCAGAAGGAGAGGGAGACAATGTGTCTGTCCTGAGAAGCAGCAAAGGAGCAAACACACTGCTCCACATGTGCGTTAGTCTGTCAGCCTGGATTCTGCTCTCCAGATGTTGGGGTGGATCCTGTGGCAGGACTACGGAGGAAAAAGGGATTTTAAAAGAAATCACATTTCAGGGGTGAAATGAATGTCTCCAGGTTTTTTCGAACTGCAGTCGCTCGGTGTGATTTTTCAGAATGATTTAGCTAAATAACAAATTCTAGATTTAATGGTTTTTACAGGCTTGCTTGGCAGCGCCTCCTCCAGACACAAATGTTTGTGTGTGAAACTTGTCAGTGGCTTTTAGAACCAACATGCCTCAGAGTAAAAAGCACATTAAAGTTGTTCTCAGACCAGTCCTACTGAACTGAAAATTGTTTATGGCGGGGGTCCCGAAATCTCATGGATCTTTCTCAAGACTCCATCTCTCCGAATCAAACCCTCTGAGAGCTTTGGCCATCAGATCAAAACAGTGCCTGTGCATAAGAAAAACATCTATATTTGCAGTGGCAATCAGAATACATCAGCATCAAGTCAGGATTTTTTTTAAGGAACACCAAATTTGCTTTCCCAGGCGCGGCAGAAAAATAAATCACTTATGGCATTTATGGTATATTTGTAATCTGAAACTGGTGGCTTCGCCTTACCGGGCACGACGTGTGCGGCAGATAAACAAACACTGCACCAAAAAAAGACAAGTCCCAGCTTTGTCTGCCTGACACTTCACCTCTGTGCCCAGGATCCCACAGCCAGGGCCACGTGTGCTTTTCTGCTGATCTCGTGTTTAGGTTGAGCTGGGCTCAACCCTGGGCTGGTCCTGGGCAGGACCGGGGTGTTCCGTGGGGCACCAGGGACGAGGTTTTGTGCCTGGCCAGCCATTGTGAAGGGAAAGGGAGAATGTCCGTGGATAAATATTTATGTGAACTCATTAAACAATGTGGATGTTCTTTCCTGAGGCTGAGGAATGCGACACTGCCATGAGAAGATGGTGATACACAAATACTACCAAATTTCACGTTCATGACTGATATGGAGTCACTGCTTTCAGCTGTTGCAGGACTGTGGGGACATGGAAACTCCAGTCATGGATTTGCAATCATGTTGGAAATAGAAATGAGGCAATTTTATGTCAATATTAGGACAGAGCACTCTGGAAGCAGTCTGGATGTTTTCATACATAATCATGGCTTCAGTAAAATTGTACACTTAAAAAGACAGCTGGTGTGCCTTTTCCCAAGTTGGAATAGGATCAGCTGAGTAGGGCTTGTGAGAAATCTCAATTTCAGTAGTTTTGGTAAAAGCCAGAATCACAGATAGAGATTTCTTAGTGGCATTTTGCTGTTGGATATGATCTTGACTCTGCTGGGAATCCCAAAAATGAGTGGACCTCTGCAGTCCTTCCTTGCATCCACCACACAAAGTACGTGGGGAGGTGCAGCACCATTTAACCAGGGTGAAATTAATACTTTCCTTCCCGGTACAGCCGGGTGGCATCTCCAAGGGTGCCTCACACACCTCAGACAGGGTGAGGGTTGCTGGGGTTCTGTGGGTGAGAGCTTTCCAGGCTGAGCTTTCCGTCATCACACACTGGAGTTTGTCAGAAGGAGAGCCTTGGAGCCGGCCGGCTGTGATTCATCCCTCCCGGCAAGGCCTCTGAGGCAATCTGACATTATTCGGACTGATATCATTAATTAATGAGGGCTGAATGTTATTCTTAGACACTGGATTGAGTATTGGGTAGGGAAGCCTATGAAAGGGCTCTTTGATTTTGGAAAATTCCTATGGCACTGTCAAATTTGCTCACAAAATTAAATCATCTGCCAACTTTCCAAGTTAAGGAGCACATCGCTTCTGAAATCCTGACTGAGTCTCCTCAGTGCTGCCTTGGGATCAAGGGATTTTTGGATTTATATTCATGTCAAACGAAAATGATAGATAGCCTCCAAAAACCAGTCATATTAAATCTACCAGGCAGGCTTTGGAGAAAGCATTTCTGCTGGTTTGCTGTAGCACAGATTTGATCCTCCCCCACCTTTATCTTTGGCTGTGCTCAAGGTAGAAAGGAAGCAAATCCCAGAATTTTGTGGAGCCTGGGAGTTGGTCACTGTGTCACACCTGGGCAATGTGACCCGCAGCCCACCCACCTTGGGATGTGCTCATACAGCTCAAACACACCTCACATTTAATGGGGTTTTTGTCTGGTCTCAAATGTAGGGAGCAGCTCTCCTCACTCCCAGGATCCTCAGGGCTGGCGCTGCTCTTCTCTTCCCGATGATTTTCCTGCTTCTTTTCCTGACTGGCTGCTCCCTCAATGGACCTTTCAAGTGTCCAGAGTTAGCCCAGCCTTTGCAGGCTCTTTAAGCAGATTTATAAATAAAATGCTGTCATTTCAGCCCAGCCCCAGCAGGGCTGGGAGCGCAGGAAGCGCTGTGCACATGTGGGGCGGTCACACATGGATCCCGTTGCAGCCCTAGTAATGCTGGGATGGGGGAGAGGGCTGAGGGGCTGCTGCCAGGTCAGCTCCCTCCCTGCTTCATCTGGCTCCAGGCTGCTTCGTGTAAACAGAGGTGTCCAGGCCTGGCCAGTTCCTCAGTTTGTTCTTATTGCCACCATTTTGGGGCAAGGAAAAGGCAGACATGGCCAGCAGTGCTGAGCCCAGTCTTTGGGGTTGAATTAATGAGCGTAGGTGCTTTTTGGATAATAGTCCCTTAGTGCTGGTGATTGTGACACCAAGAGTTCTTCTGGAACAAGGTTTGAACTTGGGGGTGTTGGGGACAGGGGCTGGACACGAGCCCAGGGGTGCCCAGAGGGGCAGGAGGCCACTGGCCCCTGGGCTGGGTGAGGAATTGTGTGTCCAGCAGGAGCAGGGCAGGGATTGTCCCTCTGGGCTGGCCCTGAGAGGCCCCTCCAGGGCTGTGTCCAGTTGTGGCTCCTGCAGGAGAGCCCTGGAGGGGCTGGAGCGTGTCCAGGGCAGGGCCCGGAGCTGGGAAGGGGCTGGAGCCCCAGGAGGGGCTGAGGGAGCTGGGAAGGGGCTGAGGCTGGAGCAGAGGAGGCTCAGGGGGCCCTGGTGGCTCTGCACAGCTCCTGCCAGGAGGGGACAGCCGGGGGGGTCGGGCTGTGCTCCAGGGAACAGGGACAGGAGGAGAGGGAACGGCCTCAGGCTGGGCCAGGGCAGGCTCAGGGTGGGCACCAGGAGCAATTTCCCCCTGGAAAGGGTGGCCAGGCCTTGGCAGGGGCTGCCCAGGAGCTTTGGAGACCTAAGGAGCACCTGGATATGGCATCCAGTGCTCTATTTGCCAAGGTGGGGATCAGTCATAGGTTGGGCTCGATGATTTTGGAGGTCTTTTCCCCACGTGAATGGTTCTGCGATTCCGTGGTTCCGCACTGTGCATCAGGTTTGTCTCCCAGCTTTAATGCTTTGTGCTCAGTCTCTGGGATACGTGTGCCTGCACACACACACACAGCTGGAGCAGTGCAGCAGCCACCTCAGCTGAATAAAGCATGAGAATGTTTACTACTTGGGAGAAAAAACAAATCTGTTATGGATTGTGCTAATTATAAAGAGCCTCGATGTGGTACCATACATTCAGCAGCAGAAAGATCCGAGTTATTTGGATCCCTCGTTTGGTTTGGTGTGGCTCACATCCATGAACCAAGCTCTAATCTCCAATTCTGGCTGCTGGAGGGAGGATTTTTTTTTTTTAGGGATGTGTGTGTGACTTTCTTTAGATATCTGCTCTAGAGGCGCCCTTAAAGCATTTTGCTTCTGTTGCCAGGATCAACAGACGAGGTGCTGGAACAAACTGATAAATTAAATAGCAACAAGTTACCCAGACCTAGTGGTATTAATCGAGGAGTTTTGAAAGGCCTGAAGAATGAAGTGCCTGAGCTGCTCACAACACAAATGTATGGACTCAGGGGAACTGGGGAACTTAAGAGTGACAGTCTTTGTACTTAGTTCTAAAAACAAACACGAGAGCAGAGCTGGGAAGCACCTCCAAGCCTTACTGCAGGGCAAAAATAACACCTAACCAGTCGCAATAATAAACAATGGCGAAGTTATAAATACACCTCCTCCATCAACCATATGAAGTGGGACGTATTTTCCAAAGGAAAATTGGAAGTCTTTGTTGTAGCACATTTTTTTTAGATCGCACAAGAAAAAAAAGCAGATTTGAAAGAATGGGTTTATTTTCTTGAAAAAACCAGCTCAAATAGCTTTCTTGTCAAAGGAAAAAGTGACATTCGGTCAACCATTAAAAATGGATAGAAAGAAACAAGAAAAAATAACAAGGAAAAACTATAAAAAAAATAGTCAAAACTAATTTTTCAGGCTGGCACTCAAGATCAGTAGCAGGGTGTCTCGAATCACATCCCAGATCTGGCATTGTTTAATCCATTTTGTAATGAGCTGGAAAAGACCCCAGTCAGATTGGAGATTATATCCATGGTCATGTATTTTTTAGGTTATTCAGGACAAACGGAAGGAAATGCAAAATGCTTCACCAAGCCAAGCAGAAAGTGCTCTGACAAATCCATCTGTTAAAGTAATGAAAAAAAAAAAAAATCTGTGCCATTGAATAACTCTCACTGCAATTAAATATTCTGAAAAGCACTTTTGAGACATCTTTTCCCATGCTGAAAACTGCTCTCTGGCTCTTTGCTTATCAGGTTCTAATTTGTAGTGAAATATGAACCTGTGTCTTATGACAACCAATTCTTTTTGATACCCTTCTTGAAAGTCTTTCTGCACAAAGTCCTAAGCTTGTGGTACACTTGTATTCTGTCTGGGCTAGGCAGTGATCCATGTGGTGCAGTGGCTGACAAATGGTAAGGATGGTAATTAATACCATAATCAGCTTTTGGAGCTGCTGTGGTGGAGTAAAAAATGTTTGGGGTTTGATTTGCGTTAGAATCACACAGAATGACAGAATGGGTAAAGGGACCACAGAGAGTCACTGGTGCCACCTCTCTGCTCCAGCAGGGCCATCCCAGAGCTCAGGGCACAGGGCTGTGTCCAGAGGGCTCTGGAATAGCCCAGGGAGGAGACCCCAGAGCCTCTCTGGGCTCTGCTCAGGGCCGGGCACTGCCCAGGGCAGAAGTTGTGCCTCCTGTGCAGGGGAATTGCTGGGCTCAGCCCCTGCCCGTGGCTCTGGAGCCATTGCTGGGCCTGGAGCAGAGCCTGGGCCCTGCTGGGACCCTCCCTGCACACAGGGACAGACAGGGACACACAGGGACACCCACAGGGCCCCTCTCAGCTGGGGCTCCTCTTCGGGCTGAGCAGATTCTAGAAAGAAAGAAATCAGATATAAAAATGAAACACAGAAGAGTAGGCGGTCGGTGATATATTAGAAATCTTCTCCTGGCCAAGGGAATGACCCTTGTCCAGTGACTGTGACAGTAAAGGTGTCTTGCCATACCATCAAGCGGTATCCTTGGAAAAATGCTTAAAGGGAGCCTCGGGGTTAGCTGTGGCCTCTGCAGGTTTGCATAGGAAGCAGTGAAATTTCCACTCAGGTTCTATGCCTGCTTGGGGACTGGGCACTGGGAAGGGGCTGATGATCCCTCTGGCCTGGGAGCACAGTGTGGAGCAGGAGGAATCGTGTGAGCATCATTTCCATCACATTTGTGCCTTCAGGCACAGCCTCAGACATTGACTTCAGGATGAGAGAATAGTTTGGTCTCTGTCCCTCGAGGAAGCCTTTTCCTTTCCAGAGGAGACTGCCAAAGGCATGGGTGTGACCCAAGGTGAGGACAACGTCCTTTTTTCTGGGGCCTAAACCCATCCACCCACAGGTGAATAAGCACCTGTCTGCTGAGCTGGATTTAAACTGGTGGTGTGGATGACCTCATTCCTATTTACAGCTTCCCCAGCTCGCTGATATATCAGCATAAAGCAGTGGCCGCACGCTTCATTCAGAGTTTCCATCAGTAGCAGCTGGAGCAGAGTTGATTTCTCATTTTGTCAGTGAGATCCCAGTGTGCTGTGAGTTCCCTGGGATCAGGAGCTGCAGTGCCTGGCACTGGCTGCCTAGGGCCATGTGCTCTGTAGGATGTGTTTTCTGCCTTCCCATCTCCAATTCTTTCTGCTTCCTGATGTCCTGCAGATGAGGCCCTGCTCTGAATTCCATGCCACGGCCATCACAGAATCCCAAATTACTTGAGGTTGGAAGGGATCTCTGGAGATCATGCACTCCAACCCCCGGCCAAGGCTGGGTCACCTGGAGCAGGTGACACAGGAACACATCCAGGTGGGCTTGGGATGTCTCCGGAGGGAGACTCTGCACCCTCCCTGAGCAGCTGCTCCAGTGCTCTGAGCCCTCCATGGAAAGAGATTCTTCCTCATGCTGAGGGGGAGCTTCTTGAATTTTGGTTTATGGCCATTGCTCCTCGTCCTGTCTCTGGGCACCACTGGAAAGAGACTTTATGTCTTTAGGATCGAGATCCATCTCCCCCAACTCTGAGAGCTAAGCCTGTCTTCAGAGCTCATGGAAATATTGGCATAAAATGAGGACATTTAATCCCATTTTCAAATAGATTTCAAAGGAGCCTAGGCAACAATTTTAATCTAGATGTTGAATTTTTGGGCAGCTAAGGTAAGGTAAAGATAATCTGTCTAAAGGATTTGCATAAATTGCTGCTTCTTGACTCTCTAGTGGAAAGGCACATTCACGGCCTTGAAGAGTTCCCTTAAAATAAAATTTGCATACCAGCTTTACAACCATGGATCAGATGGAATGAAAGTTCTACCAAATACATTTCAAATGGCTGTCTTGGGTAGTTTTAGCACCCAGTTAAAGTGTCAGAAGTACAGGGATTAGCAATTTGGATTTACAAATTACTACCTTTAAAAAAAATGTTTTCTGTGTGAGATAGGAGGGCAAAACTCTCTCATGGAACTCTGATTTTTTAAAGTTTCATAATTCCCTTCTGTATGTTAATTTTCCTTTCACCAGTACTTAGAGAATTACATATAAGTAAAAAAAAAATATATATTTAATCCTGTCTCTGTAGGAGCACAGTGAAATGTTTTGCTTTAAAACATTGTGTCTGCTTGGATCTCCCTAAAAATTAAATCATTTTATCTTTATTTTTTTCTCTGTGACAGAAAATGTCCTTTAAAATAGGTTCAAATGCACAACCCTCCAGCCAAGGCTGATGTTATCATTCCTAGCTAGGATCCTTGTGCCTCTGGCAGATTTTTTTGTCCTGTTCCTGACAAGGAGGTGCTTTATTCCTGGCAATTTGCACCATATGGTGAGGAACTGCAGCTTTTATCCTGAAGTAATCCCTGTGTGCTTTTCAGATAATTTTTATAGGAGTCCCTTCTCTCATCGCTGAAGCAGAGCCAGTGCTGGGGGAAGATGAGGCAACCACTCAGAGGAAATGGTTGCCATGTCCCTGCATCCCTTGGAAAAGTCTGCAGCACTTCTGAAAAACTGGGACCACTCTGCAAATCGTTGGTAATTGTGATGACATTGGTCATGGGAGGCCAGGCCCTCAGTGTGAATAAACAGGGTATGAATAAACTGCAGCCCGGGCAGACTCCTCACCTTTCCCACTTCAGGAGGAGGGGAAGACAAACCAGGTTTTTTGGTTTTGGCTTATCCTTACAGCAAACACCTGGTAGAGGTAACAACCCAGGTGGTCTCTGTTCCATAGAAATAAAAAATATTCTGAGTTGGAAAGGACCCCCAGGGGTCACCCAGTCCCAACCCTGCCCTGCCCAGCCCCAGCAATCCCAGCCTGGCACCCCTGGCAGCGCTGTCCTGCAGCTCTGGCAGCCTTGGGGCCGTGCCCATTCCCCGGGGAGCCTGGGCAGTGCCGGCACCCTCTGGGGGAAGAACCTTTCCCTAAATTCCATCCTGGATTCCTCCTGGCCCAGCTGCAGCGCTGCCCCTGTGCCAGGAGCAGAATCTGAGCTATCCCTCTGAGGAGCTGCAGCTCCTGACGAGTGTCCCCTCAGCTTCCTCTGCTCCAGCTGTGCATTCCAAATCCCCTTAGGCTCTCTCCTCTCCTCAGCTGTGATCTTCAGACAGATCCACATCTCTACCTGTTGCCTGTTCCATCCTGAGGTCTCCCTCTGCTTCAGTTACCTGCTGTGCAGTGAGGTGGCACCTGCCCAGCAAAAGAGGCCGAAGTATTTTCCCACTTCATGCATCCTTTAGAAGGATGAGTTTATCAGGGAAAGATCTGCCACATAGATGCAGAAGTTTAAAACAAATAAATGTTATTAAAACAAAAAATTCTGAGGTAAATAGTACAAAATCACTGCATGGGGAAAATGGCACAAAATTGCTGGAAGGGCCCAGAGAGGGTGAGTGGTGCCACCTCTCTGCTCCAGCAGGGCCATCCCAGAGCTCAGGCCACAGGGCTGTGTCCAGAGGGCTCTGGAACAGCCCAGGGAGGAGACCCCAGAGCCGCTCTGGGCTCTGCTCAGGGCCGGGCACTGCCCAGGGCAGAAGTTGTGCCTCCTGTGCAGGAGAATTGCTGGGCTCAGCCCCTGCCCGTGGCTCTGGACCCATTGCTTGGCACCACTAAGAAGAACCTGGTGCATCCTCTTGGCACTCTGTTGCTGGAGATCAAAGCTTCCTGACATCATTTAATAATTTTCCTTTGTGAAAGGAATTTCTCTTCTCATACCCCTCTTAAAATCTGTGGGATGTTTGAGTCAGAGCTGTAGGGTCAGGCTTGGCATACATTGCCCTTCACAGCAGAGGGAAATCTCAGACTGAAGAAATGAACTAGCAGCTCCTAAATGATGGGGTTTGTCTTTAAAGGGTGCAAATTCTCCTGATAAGTACAGACCTTAAGTAGAGGCTCTCTGAGACAGGTTTAATGGGAACACTGAGATCTGGTACTGCAGGACTTCCCACAGTGTCAGCTGGGCTTTTCTGAAAAAACACGATAAAAATGAGGGCTGAGAGAGCCTGGGTGGAGCTGTGTGAGAGAGAGTGTGTGGCTGACAGCATTTTTCCAGGAAACTGGACAGTGGGCCCGTGATTTCAGATGCTTTACTAGCTCCTGATGAGCAAACCAGGCTGGGTGAGGCTCAGATAACGCCTGTCCCCACTGTTACAGACTTTCATGTGGTTTAGATAGGGGGTATTTAAATTGTTTTGGATGAGAGACTTTAATGAGAAGGCAGTTTTGGAAGTGCTGGCTGTAATAGCAGCACTGTTAATATTACTGGTTTTGGCATGGCAGACACGAGAAAAGTATTTTTAGAGCCAGACATCTGAGAGGCTTGACAGGGGGTAGCATCTTTTCTCTCTGTCTTTCTCTGCATGTGGCTTTAACTTGAAACCATTATTCCCTCTGGGCCAACAAACAAGTTTGGCTAAAAATTGCCTTGGATGTGGGAGACAAGGATCAGCTTCACACATGTGGGCAGAACCCACACATCATATTCTTCCCTCTTCCAGAGATAAGCTGTGAGAGAGTCTCCTGAAATATTTCACTTGAAAGAGCAGAGGAAATGTTTTTTTGAAGGGAGAGGTGCTTTAAAGAAAGGAAGGAATCTGTAATTACATAACTTTCATTGCTGTCAGCCTGCATTTTAATGACTTTGATTTTCATGTAGCAAATCAGTAGAAATCCATCCTCAAATAGTCTGTTGGCTGCTTTACTCCAGAGCATAAACAAGTTTTCTTATCCAATCTGTATATCTCTATTTGAGAGCAAAACTCTCTAAGAAATAAGTTTTAAGTTTCGGTTTTGGTTTTGGTTCTGGTTCTGGTTTTGGTTTTGTTTTTTAAGAAGCAAAAAATTATAAATCCTTTAAAGAGACTGAGAATATGAAATTGCTATTTCAGAGGTAGATATTAATGAACCTACTGTCAGGAAAGCAGTGCAAGCTATTAAACTTCCCTGCTTTCAAGAGTTTTCCTCTCTGAATGGAATGAAATGGAAGTAATGGAGGAGAATTAACCTTGAAAGCTGGGAGTGGATGCTTCTGAAAGCCTCTTCCCACCTTGATGATGATCATCATCATGATGATGATGGTTGGTTCAGCATCAATGGGTACCAGGTCTCAAAGGGGAAATTTTGTGTCACATTCCAGGTGGACAGAGCTACAGACATTGTGAACGTGGCTTCTGGTTCAGGACTTTGCAATAAAGGTTTGCCATCAGGAAATGAGGAAAAAGCATAGTATTTTTAGAGCTGTGTGAAACCTCTTTTCTTCTGCCTGAAACTAGATCTTAAACTGATATACAGACACATGAAAAGAAATAACTTCATTTTCTGAGTGAAGGCTGGTGGCCCCTTTTGAAATCTGGGCAAGCCTGAACTTCACATCCGAGTAGGTGACTCCAGAAAAAGCCAGTCTGGCCAGCCTGGAGCTTTCAGATAACCAGCAAAGCAGAAATAGTTCCCCTGCTTAAATTGAGCTTTAGCCTGGTAGGCCAAAAAGTCTCCAAACTGACAGAAGTAGTTTAGTTTCGACACTGAGGCTGTTTTGAAATCTTCCCCTCCTCACATACACGTGCAGTTTGGCTGCTATTTATCACTTTAAATTGTCCCCTATCAAATATGAAAAGTGTTATGAGTAGCTGGGATGAAGTTCAGGCTCTGAGGAAGACAGTGATAAAACTCCCCTGGCTTTAACAGAGACAGGATTTAACCCTCACCCTCTTTTTTT
>VWZN01006304.1:148961-160336 GCA_013396955.1 Regulus satrapa
CCTGCAAGGCCACCCTGAGCTCAGCCCAAAGCTTCTCCTGTGCAGCTGAACAATCCAAATTCTCCCAGCTTTTCCTCATGTCTTGTTTGTTAAAAAAGAATTGTTTGGGATGCTGGTTACAACTTCATGGGGGGAAAAGAGGATCAGCCCTCCATCAAGATCCTGAAATCTGACTGGAGGGACAGTCTGGGACAGGCTTTTCTCAAGGACATCCTGTCTGGATTTCTGCTGCTCCTTTTGGGGAAATGCAGGAGGAATTGAAATCCAAATGTTTTAACTGGGCGTCCCTTCTGTAGATCAATCACCACCCTGCAGTGTGAGAAATTCTGGGCTAATTCTGGAGTGAGTAAAATCAAGTGATCCAAAGTCAGACAGGATCATTTAAAAATCCACCTTTCAGTTGAAAACAGAGATGCAGGCACACCATGCAGGGAAAAGTTTGACGTTTTCTAGGGCCAGGCTCAAAACACAGATCCTGTCAGAGTAAGTGCCCCATTCCATGGAATAATGCTGCATCCAGAACTTAATTCCCGTTCTACTGGATCCCAGCTAATTGTGAGTGGTGGTTGGGAAAGTCACGGGCCACCAAGGTAATTCAACACACATGTTGTAGCAAGCTTTTCACACATGTCTGGCAAGCCTCTCACAGTAGGGGAAGGCTTTAGGGATTCTTTCCCCAGCCTTAAATCGTGCATTAAATCCTATCAATTATTGGTTCCCTCCCTGTTTCCACTTCTGCTCATTTTTTGTTAGTGAGCAGTATTTTTTTGTTGTTTTGGGGATTTGTTGTTGTTGTTGTTGTTTTTGGGGGCTTTTTTGTTTTTTGTAACATGATTAACTTAGAGCCCTCTGAGACTCAGAATTTCCAGTTTGCAGAAAACTGCGATATTGTGTCATTTTGTTGAATTCCCAGTGGGTTGAAACTTGACTCCCACTGCAGCAAAAGCAGTTTTTCCATTCATGTTGGTGGAAGCAGGACGATGTCTTTATTTTCATTTATATATATTTATTTGTTGATACTGTATTCTTGTTCTGTATTTATTCCATAAATCACTGTGTGAACTACAAAGTGCTTTAGATATGGTAAAAAGGTTGTGATGATCATGACAAGTCCCAGGTCTGTAAAAGTTCTGAGTTAGATTTAACTTGGCTATTAACTATATTCAGTGTTCTTCTTCTAAATGTCCACAGTTTTTATCCAGTAAAGTAAATGAGTAGTCCCCAGGAGGAAATATTTTGGTTTATCATTGCCAAGTCCTTTGATTTCACTGTAGTACTTTAAAGATAATAATCTCATTTTTTTATATGCAGTTGGAAATGTCTTTCTCTAGACATACTGAGGTTTGAAAATACAGAAATCAGATCAGGTAGGGCTTAATGTGTAATTTCTTGTGTGTTTGGAATAGCTGGTATTTGACACCAGGCCTTACAGATCCAATGTGATCAGTTTTTAAAATTTAATTTTGTAACTGTTATAAAACCATATAGCTAAGCAATGTTAGTGAACAGTAGTTTTTTGGGGTTTTTTTAAATTTTTTTTTTTTTTACCTCACAAGGCATACGGTATTAGCAGGTCTTAGCAAGAGACAGAAATATCAGACAGTTACAGAAATGTGTGAATTTTATCCTTTTTGGATCTCACAGCCAGGTCTTGGGAATATTCCTAGAAGATGTAACATCACACTTCCCGAATGCTTAATTTCTAATGAATGTTTTGAATCCTATGACAAAATAGAGAATTTCCCTTTGGTGGAGGGCAGCTGTCTAAGTGGAAAAAAGCTGATTGACACCGAGGAAAAAGGCTGATGGGGAAACATTTATTTTTTTTCCCCATGTTTTTTCAAATATTAAACTACACCTGATTTCTTAATTAGCATAAAGGTGTTTCACAGTCCTGAGGGTTTCTGTTTGTGTCTGCTGGAGTGGGGATGGGGTTATCCCCGAGAGTGGACACAGGCCTCAAGGTGCTCAAAGAGTGGCAGATTTTGGTTTCTGAGGGTGATCTGGGTTAGCCCTGGTCTTTCGGGGTCACTGAGTTTCAAACACAGATACTCCACATCTGTTTCTTGTTCACAGCCACTAACAAAGAAGTACAATATCGAGAGAGTCCCAAACAGCAGAGTGTGAGAGACACTTTAATAGGTTCCATTCTTGATGAAAATCTTGGAGCAGCCTCACTAATGCGGGGCAGAAATCCAATATTCCAGACGTGTTTGCTGTGTGCAGCGGCCGTCAATCCAGGGATGGGAGGGCTTTGAAGGACACTGTCCAGTAACCACCTCAAACCATTGTGGAGTTCAGTTAAAATTGCCTAAAATATTTGGAAGAAAGTGAGGAAAAAATGTTGGCCTTTGCCCTCAAGGTTGCTTCTTTTTTCCTTGCAGAGAAGTGGTTTTTTTGGAAGATTATTGGTTTGGTGTTCTGTTTTGCTTTGTGGTTTTTTTAAATTATTCTTGTATCTTGCATTATCGTTGTCATTTAAGCAGCTTTAAATTAGTATCAAACATAAAACAAATAGGTTTTTGTATCAGTGGCAACTTTGAGCTGAAAATTCAGTGCACTTTAATTAATCAGTTAATTAATCAATCCACACAGTGCCCCTTTGGCTTTTGGTGATACAACTGTTGATATTTCAGAGAGGGGAAATCAGTGAAGAAAGGAAGGAAAGTTTAGTGAGGTTCATCTCATATAAGCAGAGCTGTCAAAAAATTTGGAATAGTAGAGGTTCCCGTTATAGGGAAGAGAAGAGAAATATTTTAAAAGTGAAATTCATCTCATCTTTTTCAATTAGCAGTTGTAGGTGAGATTGAACAAAATTGTGAAGGTTGTTGTATTGGGAATTGCAGAAATCTTGGAGAACCAGGGTAGTTGTGACACCTAAATTTAAAATCCTTGAAGACTGATGAAGTGAATCTCACTTCAGCAGCCAGGAATTAAATTCCTTATCTGGAAATGAGTGTCAGCACTTCTCTGTTAGAAAGGACATGCATTGATTGTTGAAAGTAATTCCTGTGTAATCTACACACAGCTTCTGTTTCATTTCCCAGCTCTGCAGTATTTGTTTTATGTAGCCACTATAGCTGGTCTTCAGAAAAGGTGGGCAAACAGTGGTGTAGCCACCAAAAATATTTTGGCTGGTAAAATCTAAAATATTTAGGTCACAGATGAGAGTTGTTAAATGAAGAACTTTGATTGTCACTTTGAAAACTCACAGCGTTTCTTTTCTGTAAAGCTTTTTCCATGGGAAAACCACCCATTCTTGTCTGCTATTATTTAATGAAGTAATATCAAATAAAAAAAGGTGTCCCTAAATCTTCTCTAAATTTCTTTCCCATATTTTCAGCTGTTCAGTGAATGAATTCATTATGAGAGGAAGGAAGGTAGGGACAGGGGAACATTCCTGAAGGGATTGATGGTTCAAATGGTTTGGAGCAGCTGGAGGGAAGCAAAAGTGGGAATGCATGAAGGACAATCAGCCCTGAGTGCAGAACTGATGGTGGATGCCAGAGCAGCAGGGAAAAAATCCTTTACCTGCCTCTTTTAAAGTAATCCCTCTGCTGAAAGGCGTCAGTGCTGACTTGGGAAGGAGCTGCTCATCGCCTGGTGTGGAGGATGCTCCTTTCAGGGGCAGGGAGCACCATCTAGTGACCACAGGGCTGCCCACAGGGCAGGGAGCAGGGAACGGCTTGGGGACACTTCCCTGCTCCTCCTCTCTGCTGCCAGGCTTGTCACGGAGGGAATTGAGAGGCACAGAAGCTTGGAAGCAGTCATGGATGCTTTGCACTGATTTGGTGGATGTAGACTGCAGGAGCACATTCAGCAGTGCCTTTCTATATGAACCAACTAATGGAGAATATAAAATATTGCATAGCAGTGCTGACTCCAGATTGCTCTGAAGCCACAGAGAATCATCTTTACAGTGCAAGAGACCAGAGCTCCCTAAAGTGAGCTCTGAAACCGAGCTGCTCTTGTGCAGGGAGTTGATGCTGTGCCCCAAAGATGGGATCGAGCGATCCTGGAGCTCTTTCCCACCTTAGTGATTCTGTTTGTCACCGTTGCATCCAGGGATTGCCAGCTCTGTGGTCCCCATGGGACACCTGGAAATGAGAATTTCCCATGGGCAGGGGAGGGTTGGATGAGCCTTTGCTCTGCCCTGCTTTGGGGGAGATGGAGCAGCACCTGCAGGACAAATGAGTGAGGGACTCTGAGGCACCTCTGGATGCTTTTTGTAGGATGCAGATTGTGTCATCCCCATGATCAGGTAGTGATAGTCATTTTAATTATGTGGTTTTATGGGCTGCTGGCTTCCACATGGTGTTTGGATTTTGGGGAACGCAAGTGTCCACTCAGGATGCCTTCCTCTTGGAGCTGATCTCCACCTTTCCAGCCATGGGTCAGTGGGGTGTGAGCCCATCCAGAGCTGCATCCCCTTTTTCCCAGGATGGAGTTTGTCCTGTGCCCTCAGACCCGGTGCTGCATCAAAGCCACTCAGGCACGGAAGGAAGAGGTCGCTGCAACAGCCCCAAAGTCACAACATTCCTGGGGGCAGGGGAGCAGAGCCCATCATCCCTGAGCTGCTGCTCCTGCAGCCCCTTCGGGCACATACTGCAATTCCTTTCTCTCCTGGGCACTTGCTTGTTTTACTGTGAAAATCCTGATTGTGAGACGTTTCTTTGTGATTAGGGGAGATTTTGCCCCTCTGTGAACAGATTCACTGATATTTTCTTCAGAGAAAGGGCTTGGTAAGAGTGCTTTGGCAGAGAGGGCTTTGGTACTCACACACCAAACTGGGCATGGCCAAACTGATGTTGGGAGCTGCATTTAGGCAAAATGCTGAATTCTTTTTGAGAGGATTGAGATCTTAACAAATGTATCTTTACATGCCATGAAGTAGCAGTAATTTGCTTGGACTTCTTAAAACTTAAATCCAAAAACGACAGTGCAAATTCTTTTATTGTGCTCCAGTTTTTTGATTTGTAGCCTGGTTCTGCCTAGAGGAGAGTTTCCTTTTCACCTGGAAGGTTGGTGAGAAGAACAAAACTCACTTCTTTTCTCTGCTGTCTCTTCTTTTAGTACCCACATCTGCAGACACTGCATGTACCCATACCAAGCATAACATAAAGGTGAATGTGTCTCCAGTTTTCCAGTTATTTTCCCAACGATTTTTCTGCAGTTCAAGGGATTAAGGTCACCTTATTTCCATAGCAGAGTGTGTCTCTAATCTCTTGGTCAGCCCAGAGCAGAGTTCTTGCTTTACCTCCCAGCCAGCAAGAAGCATTACAGGTCTATTTACACAGGGAGTATTGCAACGTATTTCCTTCATATTTCATTGAAGGAATGGTTTGGATTGGAAGGGACTTAAAAGATCTTCTAATTCCAACCCCCTGCTGTGGCAGGGACCCCTCCCACTGTCCCAGGCTGCTCCAGCCCCCGGCTACAGCCTGGCCTTGGGCACTGCCAGGGATCCAGGAGCAGCCACAGCTGCTCTGGCAATTCCAGCCCAGCCCTGCCCACCCTGCCAGTGAGAATTCCTGTATCCCAATCTCCCATCCAATCCTACTCTCAGTTTGAAGCCATTCTCTTTACTCTGTCACTCCATGCCTGTGTGACAAGCCCCTCTCACCTGAACCCATGTCAAACACATTTTAGGTGTTTTGTTGAGTGTATTTCATACTGAGTGTATTTCTGTTACATCCTAGAAAGGATGCAACAAGCAAAACAACTTTTTTATTTAGAATTTCATCTTCTTTGTTTGGGACTCAGTCTGATCACTTCTTTTGCATGATCAAACCAAATCTTCAGGTCTGTGCAGGGCACTGTTGGTTTAAGCAAGCTTAGATCAGTGTAGACTTGATCCTCTGTCTGCAGTTTGGAAAGATCTCCTCTAAAAAAGGAACTCTCGAGTCCTAAAGGTAGAAAGCACTTCAAGCAGAGTTTTAGGTGTTCAGGAAAGAGTTTCAGCACAGCTGTAGCTCTAAAGCATGTGCAACTCCCCTGCTTTGATCAAGACCCTTGAGCCCATGTTCAGTGTTAACACACGCTGGGGAATTCTGCTGTTCCCTCGTTTACAGATGCCAGCTGAAGGCAGGAGAATATTCCAACTGGAAGGAGCCAGGACAAATTAGGGTGACAAGCTTCAGAGAGAAATTAGAGGGGAGTGTTAAGTGACTTGTGTGGATTTTTTTCATGTTTTTATTCTGTTTGTTGACCAAGTTTTTCAAACTCACAGAGCATTGTTTCAGACAATAACAGAGTTGCCTAATATAACAAAAATGTTTTTTCTTTCTATTTAAACTTACAAAAAATCAGAAAAGAGAAAAATCATAGAAGTGTTTGTACTCTTTTTCTTTTGCAACTGGATGATGGTGATTTGATAACCCAATATTTTCTTTGCCTCACAATACCAAGGCTCTGCTTGCAATTGGATCGGCCTCGGCGTAAGCACTCAGAAATCTGCCTGTGGGTATTAGTTTGAAAGTCAAATAAACTTCACTGGATTCTTTGGCACAGAATGTGTGCCAGTTTAAAATGGCAAAATCCTTCCTGGGCTGTGGGCTCTGTAAAACTTATATAATAATAATAATAGAGCTCAGCAGTGCTTTATGCTTCCAAAATCCCTGTGTAAACCAAGAGGAGGTTTGTGTATATGGAGGTGGGATGGAGAAGAATCATTACTAAAAACTGCTTGTGAATGAATTTGTTAGATCCTCTCCACTGGGGAGCTGGAAGTGATACTTGCAATCACTTGATATATTGGAGGAAAAACCAAAATATCAGGGGCTTAACTGGAGTGGAAGTTGCCCAAATGAAACATTATACAATGCTTTGAAATTTCAAAAGAAAGGTTCTAATCTTTTGGCTGTCTTGCTCATTGTTTGGAGATGAAAAGGGAGGAAATCAACATCCTCATGAAATACAACTACTATAAATTGCTTTCTTTTCATACTGTTCAGAATGAAAATAGGAAAAATGAAAGGAAAGTTACCTACTCTGCATGAGCACTGATTTGGTGGATGTAGACTGCAGGAGCACATTCAGCAGTTCCTTTCTATATGAACCAACTAATGGAGAATATAAAATATTGCATAGCTCTTCAGATTGCTCTGAAGCCACAGAGAATCATCTTTACAGTGCAAGAGACCAGAGCTCCCTAAAGTGAGCTCTGAAATCGAGCTGCTCTTGTGCAGGGAGTTGATGCTGTGCCCCAAAGACGGGATCGAGCGATCCTGGAGCTCTTTCCCACCTTAGTGATTCTGTTTGTCACCATTGCCTCCAGGGATTGCCAGCTCTGTGGTCCCCATGGGACACCTGGAAATGAGAATTTCCCATGAGCAGGGGAGGGTTGGATGAGCTTTTGCTCTGCCCTGCTTTGGGGGAGATGGAGCAGCACCTGCAGGACAAATGAGTGAGGGACTCTGAAGCACCTCAGGATGCATTTTACCTTTCTTGGTCAGGATGTGAGGTGAAAAGTGAGCTGGGGCTTTCTGCTGCCTTTGTGTGGAAAAACTGTATTGAATGCCAGCAGTCATCACCAGCTACAGAACAACGCTCCCAGTTCCTTTTTCTTTTTTTTTCCTTAGGGGCAGGAGAAGGTGGTGTTGGGAGAGGGTGAGGTCATCTGCTTCCACTAAATAATGCTGCAGTGAACCATTCACTATTTCTTGTTCTTTTTATTGTAGCAGAGTCCCTGGTCCGAGGGACAGGGACAGGACTTTACTACAGCTGGAATTATCTTCCAGGCAACCTGTCCATGGTTAGGTGTTGCCATAGGGAGCAGTGAAAAATTACAAACCTGTTAGAGTAGTACCAGCTTCTTAAAAAAACTAATAAATTCNGTTGACCAAGTTTTTCAAACTCACAGAGCATTGTTTCAGACAATAACAGAGTTGCCTAATATAACAAAAATGTTTTTTCTTTCTATTTAAACTTACAAAAAATCAGAAAAGAGAAAAATCATAGAAGTGTTTGTACTCTTTTTCTTTTGCAACTGGATGATGGTGATTTGATAACCCAATATTTTCTTTGCCTCACAATACCAAGGCTCTGCTTGCAATTGGATCGGCCTCGGCGTAAGCACTCAGAAATCTGCCTGTGGGTATTAGTTTGAAAGTCAAATAAACTTCACTGGATTCTTTGGCACAGAATGTGTGCCAGTTTAAAATGGCAAAATCCTTCCTGGGCTGTGGGCTCTGTAAAACTTATATAATAATAATAATAGAGCTCAGCAGTGCTTTATGCTTCCAAAATCCCTGTGTAAACCAAGAGGAGGTTTGTGTATATGGAGGTGGGATGGAGAAGAATCATTACTAAAAACTGCTTGTGAATGAATTTGTTAGATCCTCTCCACTGGGGAGCTGGAAGTGATACTTGCAATCACTTGATATATTGGAGGAAAAACCAAAATATCAGGGGCTTAACTGGAGTGGAAGTTGCCCAAATGAAACATTATACAATGCTTTGAAATTTCAAAAGAAAGGTTCTAATCTTTTGGCTGTCTTGCTCATTGTTTGGAGATGAAAAGGGAGGAAATCAACATCCTCATGAAATACAACTACTATAAATTGCTTTCTTTTCATACTGTTCAGAATGAAAATAGGAAAAATGAAAGGAAAGTTACCTACTCTGCATGAGCACTGATTTGGTGGATGTAGACTGCAGGAGCACATTCAGCAGTTCCTTTCTATATGAACCAACTAATGGAGAATATAAAATATTGCATAGCTCTTCAGATTGCTCTGAAGCCACAGAGAATCATCTTTACAGTGCAAGAGACCAGAGCTCCCTAAAGTGAGCTCTGAAATCGAGCTGCTCTTGTGCAGGGAGTTGATGCTGTGCCCCAAAGACGGGATCGAGCGATCCTGGAGCTCTTTCCCACCTTAGTGATTCTGTTTGTCACCATTGCCTCCAGGGATTGCCAGCTCTGTGGTCCCCATGGGACACCTGGAAATGAGAATTTCCCATGAGCAGGGGAGGGTTGGATGAGCTTTTGCTCTGCCCTGCTTTGGGGGAGATGGAGCAGCACCTGCAGGACAAATGAGTGAGGGACTCTGAAGCACCTCAGGATGCATTTTACCTTTCTTGGTCAGGATGTGAGGTGAAAAGTGAGCTGGGGCTTTCTGCTGCCTTTGTGTGGAAAAACTGTATTGAATGCCAGCAGTCATCACCAGCTACAGAACAACGCTCCCAGTTCCTTTTTCTTTTTTTTTCCTTAGGGGCAGGAGAAGGTGGTGTTGGGAGAGGGTGAGGTCATCTGCTTCCACTAAATAATGCTGCAGTGAACCATTCACTATTTCTTGTTCTTTTTATTGTAGCAGAGTCCCTGGTCCGAGGACAGGACTTTACTACAGCTGGAATTATCTTCCAGGCAACCTGTCCATGGTTAGGTGTTGCCATAGGGAGCAGTGAAAAATTACAAACCTGTTAGAGTAGTACCAGCTTCTTAAAAAAACTAATAAATTCTGACCTATTCTAATTTTTCCTTTCATTTTTATGGGTTGGATTTTAAAGCTTTTCTCTTCAGGCTGAAAGCTCAGAATCTCTTGACACCAGGAGATGTATCTTTTATGAAAACATAGAAAACTTTGAGTCTCCTAAGTGTGAAAGGGTTGCGCCAGCGCTGGATCCTGAGTGCAATACCCTGGCTGGTACGGTGGAAGCACTTTGCCTTTCTTGCATATTTTCTTTTTTTTTTTTTCAAAGTTCACATCTCTTACACAAAGGCCTGGGACAGGGACAGTGTTTTGTTTGCACAGCTGGGAATTCTGGAGTGCCCCATGACTGCCAAGAGCTCCAAAAGGAGAAATGATAATATAACACTGAATATAAAATGGCCATCACACTCTAACCAGGACGGGAACTGCCAGTGAAACCATCTCATTTCCATTCATGGATAGAGCTGTGAATTAAGGGAAGAACATGGAAGCTTTAAGACTGTTTATGGCATTCAGGCATCTGCTTTTGAAGTTTTATGTCTTTTTGTGACTTCCTCTCCTCAGTAAGAAAGGGACACCAAAAAGAAATTATTGTCCCCAATCTGCTTCTTCTCTAAGGAAAGGAAAAAAAAAAAAGCTAAATCAGATAGGCTGGAAAGTGTCAATAGCTCAGGAATGCAGGAATGAGGTTAATGGACAAATATAGATGTGGTGTAAGCTGGGCCAGACCTCATTAACATATTTGGAGTTACACCCATTTATACCCAGCCTGGCTTTGGCCCTGGATCAGCAATTCCCCAGTGGACAGCCTGCATCAAACCACTGCTGAATTTGGCCCATTTCATCTGACATCTGCATCCTGCCTCGAAGCGGCCTGTCACACTTACTGCACATCAGATCGCACCTGCCCAGGCGGCCACGGGCAATTGACTTTTTTGTTTAAAAAAAAAAAAAACCAAAACAAAACAAAACCATCACCAAAAAAAAAAAATTAAAAAAATTTAGTCACATATCATCAAGAAAAACAACATTGTTTTAGGGCTCTTATCTCTTCACTCCCAAATATCCTGTTTCTTCGAGCTGCGGTGGCCAGGACCAATAGAAACCTCTTCCTGCCATTGGCTGACTTCATTTCCCAGAGTTAGCACAATCTCATCCGCTCTAAACAACCTCATCAAAACTTCTTTCTGGTCAGAGCGAAGCAATAATTATTATTAGCAATTATTAGCGATCAATAATCTTGATCACATTATGGCAAGCACTATTAAGGTAAGGAGGGGGTACCTTATTTGTTGGAATTTTTCTTCTCACTGGCGTGTTCTTTGGTTTCCTTTATCAACCTAGATAAGTTAGAATTGGGCAACACCCCCACTGCCACAATAGAGGACAACAAGATTTCCTTTGTACTGCCTAGTAAATTTCCTTTTTCCTACTCCAACCATCCGCAAGGCTTAAAAACTTCAAACTCGGAAAAAAAATTGGGTTTTTTAAATTCACTGTTCAGTGGTGTGGATTGCATAGGCAAAGCCCTTTTGTGAGAGCTTCTGAAATTTCTTGTAGGTATCCCTCGGACAACTTGGATGTGTTTGTGGACTGCCATGAGGGGAGAGGGAAGGAAAAACGGGTTCCTAAGGGCGCTAAACTTTTGGATACTTGAAAAGTTCCTCTTGCGGATGGGGACACAAATTTTAGCCAGCGGGAAGGAGAGGCACCAGCTCTTCTTTCTCTCTCTCTCATGCAGGTGTTCATTTTGTGCTTTTCTAGAAACTCTTAACCTTAAACTCGGGACCTTTCTGAATGTTATTTTAACGATGGTGGGAAGATCTCACGGGCATGTTCTTTTTAATGTTTTAATTTTTTGGACAATAAAAATCTCCTCTTGGTGCATAACTTGATCTCGGGTGCACGGTTTTTTGGTATGGGTTCGGTTTTTTGGCTTTTTTT
>VWZN01006304.1:160396-217451 GCA_013396955.1 Regulus satrapa
CTGAGAATGGCTTTGCTGAGTTTTTTGGGGCTGTGTCATTTAGAAAGTTGAATAAATGTGTCTGCCTGGTTTTTGTTTCTCTGGACAGCAGTTACCAATAGAGCAATAGCTGTGATTAATTGCAGAATGTAACGGTAATTAAGCGCTTTGAGATAGTGGAACTAATTTTACATAAAGAGCACGGACAGGGAGGACTCTGCAGTGTTGTTTTATCGGGCTTGGGATCAAGGTATTATCGGATTCAGGACTGCGGTTTTAGTTTTCTTCATGGCATTGTCTGTTTCTGTACTTTTCTAATTATGTCAGGGATTTAATGAGGGATATGGAATAGCCTGGCCATTGGATAAGTAGGGCTGCAGTTGGATTTTGCAGTAAATTCTGCTCCCGTGTTTACATTTTAGAGATCATTTGATGCTTTTTGTTATAGTTTTGGGAATCTGACAGTCTTGCCCGAGGGCAGTGTGATTAAAAAGTCTAATGAACCTTTTGTTTTTGTAATCACTGATGTTTTCATGGGGCTGTCAATAGAGACCTAGATCTGACTCTCCTCTGCATTGCTGGCCAGCATCTGTTAAATGCTAAGTGGCTCCTGAAACTGAATTCCTGTTGGTTTTGCTGTGCATTTCAGAGCACACAGGACATGACAGGCACTTAATGAAAATTCTGTGTCTCAGGGAGTCAAGTTTTGGCTAAAAGGAGGGCTGTGTACTGAGGTTTTAATGCTGGGTTTGCTTCTATTAATTGGAATATTGAAACAAAATTTATTTTCAAAAATAATGGCACCCATGAGATCGGATGCCGTTTGCATTTTAGGTAACTCCTATTATTTGTTTCCTTTATGTTTTGTATTGACTGAATTTTAATAGGATAGAATATTGTTAAATGATACCTAATTGTTATTATTTGACCTCCAACTTACACATAGATAACTGTTTTTTGCAGCCTGGTAGTGCAATGTGCTCAGGAAAACGGAAAAAATCCAATTCTCTCTCCTTATCTGGAGTATGAATCTTGCAGGAGGTCTCAGGCAACCCAGAATATTGAGGATTTTGCTGCTCAGGCTGCTGGGAAGGCCTTACATGCTGTACCAAGAATTAAAATTTTATTTATGCAAGTGCAAAATGTGAAATGACTGGAAAGAAATGACAGGTGCTTCGTGCTCGAGGAGCAGGAAATGTGCTCTGACATGAGGCTGAGACGGTCCAAAGGTTTTCAATTCCTCTTCGATGGGGAGTGGATAAAGAAGCCTTTTTAACTGAAGGGTTTCTGAAATAAAGAAATTCCGCTCGAAGGCCAGGCAGGTGTTTGTGTAGCTTTTGCTAAACTGTTGCACAAATAATAATATAAATATTTAATATAATGGCTTGTGTTGTCTGCTGGCAGTGGGTAACCCAGCTATCCCAGCGATCTCCTGCTTGAGGAGAGCAGAACAAGAGAATCTAGAGATTAAATTAAATTAAGAACAAGAGAATTTAGAACCAAAGAGTGCTAAGGGTTTTGTCTTTCTCAAAAGGGGAGAAGGCTCATGTAGATAAAGAATGATGGCACCAACTTGAGTGTTACAAGGGAAATTCCCCTAAACCTATTGCTTGAATAATTGTATTTCTCTTATGTTTATGATTTTCATGGAACAGAATGGTTTGGGTTGGAAGGCCCCTTTAAAGGTCACCTTGTTCCAAATTCCTGCAGTGAGCAGAGACACCTTCACGTAGACCGGGTGGCTCCATTTTCATAATTTCTTGTTTTATTCCTCTGTTACATTTCACTGGGTACAGGCTGAATATTTAGTATTTTAATGCCTCACTTACCTGTAAAAGAAATCCACTGGTGAGGTTTCTGTTCCACAATGCTTTCTGTAACTGAAAGGGCCAAAAGTAACAGTGGGAGACGTGCTCTGCTGCAAGGCGGCGTGAGCTGTTCCTTTTTCCCTGGGAAGGGGAAAGCGCCGTGCTGGGAGGTTTCTCCTGAAGAGGAGGAGGAGGAGGAGGAAGCAGCAGCACCTTTTTCCCAGGCTCTGACACGGATGGGTAATATTAATCCTGACTTCCCCATCCTTGCCCGGGCCATCTTCCCTCGGATGGGAAGAGGTCGGCACAAGAAGCTGTGGAGAGGAAGGTGCCTCCCCAGCCAGGATTTCAGGTTGATATTTCATATTCCCAGTACCTGGTGCATACTCAGCTGAGCTCTCTGTTGATTTTTTGGCTTTTTCAAGGATAAAATGTGGTTTTTCAGGTGGAAAAACCTCCTTAGAGTGAAGGTTTCAGCGCTGACAGGTTTCCCTCTGGCTCAGGCGGTGTCTGACAGCTCTGTGGTGGCACAGAGTGCAGAGCAGTGAAGCTGAAAATCATCAAATAAATGCAATTATTTATATTTATTAACCACACTACCGTAAATACAACTTTAGAACATATCTGAATTAGGCATCAGTCTTTTGTTTGTGTTTTGGCTTTTTTTTTTTTAATGGAACGGAGCAAAAATTATTTAAGTGTTACCTTGGGTAGAAGTAAAAATAGTTATCCTGGAGGTCATTTGGGTGTTTTTTCTCATCATGGAGGAAAGAACATTAAATAGAAAAGTACAACTAGAATTCTAATTCCTTGCTATGTTCAAGCCTTGCTCTGATTCTCTGTTTGGCTGCCAGTGCCATTATGCTTATTCTTAAAAAAGCTCTTCACTAAGTTCTCTTTACAATGATTTATTGGTTATACTTGTGGATATTTCTTTAACTCACACCTAAATGTGCTCACAGCCACTCTTCATTTTTATTTTCTGAAGTGATGTTCGTATGGAATCTTTGATTTCAGGGAGAAAAGGTCTGTGTATTTGATAAAGGACAGGAGAATCTTTGTGGTTTCTGAGGCTTGAGGGTGTGGATGCACTGATTAAAGCAGAATATAGGGAGCAAGATTAATTTTTTTAAAGAATCTTACTCTCTGCTTGTCTCTGTAGCATTACTTTCCTCTCACTTTCTTTTTAGAAACTCCAGTTGGTCGTTCAAATGCTTCTGAAAGCTGGAGACAGTTAAATAAATGTGTTCTTGGCATATGGAAATGTTTAGGGCTTTGTTTAGAGGATTGCATCTGCCCTAAGTCCAGAAGAGCTGCCACAGCAATTTGTACTTTTGTTCCTTGCATTAGAACAATTATAAAGATTTTTTTTTTTTTTTTCCCTCAGCTCAGCAGCTGATGCAGTGGAATATTTAACTTTCAACCTACAAATGAAAGTTTGGCTTTGGTGATGTTGCCCTTTTAAAGCTGAGCACACACCTGAATGCTCTGGTGAACCAGAGGCAGCAACAGCAACAGAACCTTAAAGCATTTTCTCTGATCCTGCACTCCTTAATCCAAACTTCCCACCCATTTCACGATGGGTTTGTCCCAATAAAGGCAGTAGAATCAGAGCTGTAATTATTTCCAGGTAGAGCAGTGTTTCTGACTCAAATGCAAATGTGCAATTTCAAGGCAGAAATGAGCAGAAGTTATTTTGGGAGGGATTTTTGTGCTGTTTTCTTTTGCTTTTAATCAGCAGTCATTTAACTCAATTTGGTTTGTGTCTTCATATGCCAAAACGAAGTGAAATACAAGGACTTTGCTTTCTAGAATTAAGTCCCCGGGCAAGGAACAACAGCTGGGAAATGCATATGTTTGACTGTCTGAGTTTGTTGGTTTGTTTTTCCTGAACAAGAACTACATTATCCCTTAACAAAATGTTTTTCAGCAAGTTCCCCGTGTTACAAAAAGCCTTTCAGAAATAATGTTCAAAGAAACAAGTGCTCTTGGAGAATGACTTGCTGAAAGATAAACACAGAAGCAGTTTTGCAAAATATAATGCCAAAAAAAAAAAAAATATACTTATTTCCCAAGCGACATTTTATAATTCAGTGAAAATATATAATGCTGTTTACTCAGGAAAAAGTAGCCTTTATAATGCAAGTTTCTAAATCAAACTAAGAGAATTACTTAGAAAATCGGAAAAAAAAAAAAAAAGAAAAAAAGAAAATTCTTTTTCATATTACTTGTATTATGAATTTTAGCAAAATACAGGTGGTACAGTGGAAAATATCACAGTGCCAGACCTTGTCAGGGTAACTAATTAATTGACTGCAATGTGCTCTTTATCAGATCCATCTCTGAAAAATTAATTTCTTTGGATAGGGAATTACACAGCCACCCTGCCGTCCTTGATATATATTTGTGTACTAGAGAAGAAATTTTTGCATTGAAAAATCAACAAAGATAGGGAAACTATGAAGCACTTACGTGAAAAAGGCATCAGTCCTTTCCTTAAAGAATGGATGTGTCTTTGTGGTTGGGGGGTGGTTTTTAAATGCTGTGACCAAGCCTGTCTGAGGTTGAAGAATGCTGTGTCCCTCAATTTATTCCTGCTCCCTTAGAAGGACTGTATAATCCTGTAGATAAATTGTAAGGATGAACTGAGGGAGAAGTTTTAGAGAATCTGGTGAGATTTTTCTTGCAAGTGTTACCTTTCTCCCTGAAATGCATCTTTGGGCACCAGGTTGCCAATTTTTACTGTGCACAGAGGAAGATTGGACATTTCTCTCAGGAAAAGGACATTAGTGGTTAAATGAATAAAATTCATGATGGTTTTTGATAACTGCTGTGTATCAACCAGCGATTATCTCTTCCGGTAATTACCATTATCAAATTTGTTTCAAAGTAAAATGAATGGATTGACAATTATTTGCCATAAGAACGTCACTGAACATTAAAAGTTAAAAAAGAATGATGAGTAACAGTGGGGATTCTTTTTACGGGCTGGACTGAGGGACTCAGAGCGGACAAGGGAGGTGGTCTTTTGGGAATTCTGAGTGGAAGGAATGCCTGGGATGTGATGTGCTGTTTGTTTGCAGTGTGTCCCTCCAGCCGTGGGTGGGAAGTGCTGTCACCGGGCTGGCGTGACCTTGTCACCCCCGGAGAGGAGCTGACTTGCTTAGTCAAAGGTGTGTGCTGCCAAGGGATGACAGGGACTGGCTGTATGCAAATACCTGCAGGAAGGGGTGGGTCCCTGTTTTCTGGAAGTGGCAGGGCTCTTTAAAGCTACCTGTTGGCTTTAACGGGGATGAGAGAGTGGCAGACAAAGACACGGTACCACAAGCGGCGAAATAAACCCCCAGGAGACTGGAAATGCTTTGTTTCACAAACCCCTCATTACAGCAAGGAGCAGCACGTTGGTTCTGCGTGGAAGGCTTTGCATAACTGCAGGAGTTTGTTTCTTTTTTTTTAAACCTCATTCTTCAGAGCTGAAAAACATCTTTTTTTAGACTCTCTGTTTATTACCTTGATAAACAGCAAAATGCTGCCACAGCAATTACCTTGATGATAAAGGGTCTGTAGACAGATACTTCCTGCGTTCATTTCCTACCCAGATAAGCTGCCAAAATCAGGGACTACCAATACAGGAAATGCTTTCAATAGGAACTTCCTATCTGCTAATATCTAATTCACTGAAAAGATGTGAGTCCTCCTTGTTTCATATAAAGGTAACGCTCTACCTGATACTATTCAAACACTCAAGCCCCAGTAAAATGCATCTATTGCATTTCATGAATTTCAAACCAATGCTGTTATCCTGGACTATGAAATATCAGCATTTTTCTCCACAGTGGGAGGAAAAGTGTCTGCATTTTACAGGGAATCAGGGTGCTTCAAAATCCACTGTCATCTGTCGGATGAAAAACAAGCATCTCCCCCTCAAAATTCCTTGTTCCCTGAATCCTTTCCTCACTTCTGTAAATCTCCAGGGAAAATACGCATTTCAGTAGTGCTTGAGGTGGACTTCTCCAGCAAATAGTTCAGAGCATGTTCTGGAGATCTGTGAGATTCATGGCCATTTTTTTGCAATCCACAGTGCTCTATATATCCAACCAAAATGAGTGAAATGGAAATTTTAATAATAAAACCATGACTAACCTGTGTGTTCAAACCTCTGCTAAGGAAAAGAGAAACTCGGAGCAAGGGGAATGGACATAAAGACAGAAAAACCCCTCCATTGCTAATTGTAACTTCAGGGTAATTTGTTTCAGGCACATAAGCAGGATGAATGAGGATTTATGAAACCTGAAGTTGCCCAAAATGGAGTCAACAGTATGGCTTGACTGGGGCCAGGCTTTCACCCAAGTTATTCAGGAGTTCAGCCCAAAATTTCTGTGTTGTTTTGCCAGTGATTCCGCTGGAGCCATTCCAGGTTTCTGCCACTGTGACTGAGATGAGTGTTTTAGCCTTTCCCTGCAGAACTGAGAAGTCCTTTGCTTGTTGTGGCTTCATTTGCATCCCACCTTTTCATCTGGGATGAGCAGTCCCACATTGTTATCTCCTCAGATTGCTAAATTCATGTTCTGCTCCATGTCTGGGGTATGAGAATCAATCTGCTTGGGTTTACTGAGGCTGGGAATCTGAGGCTGGATTCACAGGCCCTTCCAGAGAACGTGGGGAACACATCCCTTGGTGATTTCTTGGCTGTGGGGCAGGAGGGCTGCTCCTGTGGGCGCCTCACCCAAAACCCCACACATTACAGAGGGTTCTGCAAGCTGGAGGTTGATTATGACAAGTGGTTTTCCCAAGGCCATGGGTGAAGAAGCTTTAGGAAGTTGCCCCTTGGCTTTGGGCTCACAGGGGTGCCGGGGAAACGCACACTTTGTCCTGAAAGCAATGTTCCTCAGATATGGTTCAGTCAGCGCTTATCTGCTCACATAAATTTTTATTATTGTTAATCTTTGGCCTGCTCACAGCAGCTTTCCTCATGCGTCAGGTATTCCCTTGGAAGTGCTCAAAACTGTTGCTTTTTACTAATCAGATCAACTCACTAAAGGGGTGGCCAGAGACATTTTTCACATTATTTCCATGCAGGCATTACCTTTTAAAATATTTCCCTGCGATTTGTCATCGAGGCATCGTTACCTCTGCTGTTTTCATGGAATTCAGAATCCGATTGTTTAGTCTACGTAAAGGGGGGAAAACGAGGGGGATTCTGTGCCTTTAATGTTGTTTATAACGGTTGGACAGAGCTTGTCAGGTGAAGGTTAATTGCTCTCCAGTTAAAGCAGTTCTCTGCACAGATGGGTTATCAGGGCTGAACACTCGTTACAAGATTAATCTCGTTTCCGACAAGACTTCCCTTTCCTCCAACTGATTTTTGCTCAGCCATTGGACCTGTCACCAGCCGTTGAGAGAAGGGTGGGTTACCTCTGGGATATTAATGCCTGTGAGCAGTGAAACAATGCAGAGTGTGTGTCATATCGGCGGGGAACATCTTTAGGAGACAGCACATTTCAGAGCTCTTCTGAAGGTCGAGATTCATAAACAACAGAAACAATCAGGAGTGTTTGTGTTAACCCTCCTTGTGGACACAAGCCCGTAGGCTCCTTTTTTGTGTCCCTCCTCATCTCTTTGGACCTGTTTTGGTTTTTTTTAATCCAGAGGCGTATTTTTTTGGGAGAATTTTAGCCAACAAAGCACCCCTAGTGAGATGTGGAACTCAAGATGCTTCTGTCCAGTACATTGATGGATGAGACCTTTGGTTTATGCTTAAATGAGAAGCAATAAACCATGGTGACCACTCAAAGAAATTCAAACTTTGGGAGTTCTGTCTCAGGCTCTAAGCCAACCTGTTGAATTTTCCTCTTTTTCCAAGCTGGAGTCACTCAGAGATGGATCCACTGGGCTACAGAGGTATGAGGTGGATGTAAGCTGTGAGGAGAACCAGGCACATCATGTTCTCAGCACAATATTGCCTTTCTAGCCAAGGCTGCAGCAGCTCTGCCAGCCCAGGCTCATCCTGAGCATTTGGATGGACCGAGTTCAAGGAGGCTGCGGCACGAACGCAAAAGTCTCGCTGGACTTTTTGGGTTTATTTCAGGAGTTCTGATACAACCAAAATAACACAACTTGGCAGAAGGCTCTGGATGCCAGGTTTCTGCCACGCAGCTTTAGTCAGTAAATTCCAAAACACTAAACAAATATTCCAGGCAACAAACAGGCTAGCTCTGATGTTTCCTTCGAGTTTCCTGTCCTGGCTTGGGATCAGCTCCATCCTGTCGATGGTGCTGAGTCTCTTCATTGACTTCTGTGAACTTTGAGTCAGGCTGTGTTGTCCCAGCCAAGAAATCCATCTCTGTGGAGGGTCGTGGGCTGCACGGCATTCACCGGATGATTTATTTTTAATTTGTTTTATAAACATGCAACAGAAAGAATACATTATATGAAAAACAAGTTTTGTTAAAGAAATTCTATCTACAAGTTTCTGACAATTTCTTAATTTTCTTTTTTAAAAATTTTCTCTTAATCATCACGTAGTTAAATAACCTTACTGGTGAATTCTTATTCTCATAGTAGGGAGATTAAAAATGCATTTTCCTTTGATTTAGAATCCACAGGGTTTAAGGAAATTTACTTGCTCCAGTTATAAAGCTGAAATGAAAGGTAGACAGGAATGTAACCTCTGGATATCATCCTCTTCAGCACTGTGCATTCAGAGCCAAAGCAATTCAAGAGAGTGAATTCCATTACTGGTTCTAATAAGATAGGAAAAGTGCATAGTAAATCTTTACGATGCCAACTAAATCACTGGTGCTTTGTGCCAAAGGAGGTAAGTTTAGTAGAAAGTTTTTAAATGGCCAGGTTGAATTATTTTTAAAAGAAGAGAGTCCCTAAGAGGTTGTTAAATCTCTGCTTAGAGCACTGGATAAGGGTCTTGTCTTTCAGGATGCTGATCGAGTTGAGATCCTGCTGTCTGTGCTCAGTGAGAATTCTGATGGTTTTGAAGAGGAAAGATTACACACAATCAGGAACTGCTGATATGCCACTTGCCTGATGTGAGAAAACCCCTCCTTGTCAATACCACCTTGCTAGAAAAAGGAAATTGAAAGCGGTCAGATAATTTTTTTTTTTTTCCAAGAAAAGGTCTTTGCTTAGCAAAATAATGGAATCTTTAATGTGAGGGTGGGCAGGGCTGGCCCAGGGTGCCCAGAGCAGCTGTGGCTGCCCCTGGATCCCTGGCAGTGCCCAGGGCCAGGCTGGAGCCTGGGGCTGGAGCGGCCTGGGACAGTGGGAGGGGTCCCTGCCATGGCAGGGGTGGGAATGGATGGATTTAAGGTCCCTTCCTGCCCAAACCAATCCATGATTCTGTGATAGTTTGGTTTTCTCACTTAGAAGAGGAAGAGTTAGATCCGGGCAGTTAAAATTAACTAGGAATTCCAAAGTGGTTTGTTGGGCCAGTGGGTTGAAGATTTGACAGCTGCAACATCTTAAAGAAAAAAAAAAAAATCATGTAAATAGATGTCGGAAATATTTTGAGCTAAAGCACAATCTATGAAATGTGCATGTAAATGAGTGACTTTAAACTCATTCTCTGTGAATTTGCTCTCTGCAACAGTGCCCAGATCCTTTTCACTCAGTATGACTGTGAAATCTTACAGAATCACAGAATCCAAGGTCTCCTTTGTTTGCTGTCTTCAAATCTACTTCCTTTTTTCCACACCTTCATCCCATCCTTAATGTCACCTTTCAGGACCCGGACCAGACCAGATTCCATTTCAAATGTTTCTCTTCCAAGCTTGGGTCTTCATAAAACTGTTTTCCTCTTCTGTAGAATTTTTATTTGGCCTCTGTCCATCTCATCTGCTTCTCGGAGGATGCAATTCTCATCAGCTCTCACCATTTTTATTGTGAATCTTGTGATACTTAGCAACTAAGGGTCAGTTTCTTGAATTATGTGAACGTTTCAAATCTTCAGTGTTCACTGACAAAAGGCTCTAGTTCCAAATATTTCACCTTAAAAGCCAAGATACAGACCCAAAACACACTGGGTTTAAGTACTTTTTTTTTTTTTCCTGAGGCCTGATCTGAAGCTTCCTAGTCGTGTTTCTTGTTTGTGAGCTGGGATTGAGATGTTTTCTTGTCATCAGGTTAAATCTTAGTCCTGAAGGCAGTTCAGCCTCTTGGAGAAATATATTTGCTGTGTAGTAACTGCCAAAAGCTTCAGCTCATATTAAAAAAAAAAAAAGAAAATACTCAGATTTCATATCACAAAATTGTGATTGTATAATCACAAGTAAAGAAAACACCTTTCTATTTATATATTCATAGAAAATTTCCCTCCAAATATTGCAGTTTAGGGGGCTTGAAAGCTCTATGACACTGGAGAGGATCAATTAAAGGTGCTCTTAAGTTGCTTGAAAAAGGTCAGCAGTAAGTGAGGTGTCTCAAAGGCATTGCTTTCCATTTTTCCCCCCTTCTAATTCTCTGTTTCTTTCCTTAGTGAAAAGAAGAGAAATTCAGAAGGTTGAATAAGAAGCTGAGTTAAATGTTGCAAAAAAGTTTTATATGAAAGTCTCAAGATGTAGGGGTAGAAAGCAGTGGGATGTGATATTGAAATTAAGGTGACAAGAGAAAATGTTACATTTTCTATCAGTAAAAATATTCAGAACTCACAGTGACATTACTTTAAAAAAGATGGAATTTCAGGGATTAATATATATATTGCATGTCTTATCTGCTTTCTAATTCACAAATCTTTTGCTGAAAATGAAAACAGTCTTTTTAGCTGACTAGAATTTAGAATCAGAGCAACCCAAGGTTCAGTAAGATCATGAAAGTTGGCAGCCACCATTGTTAAAAAGGAAGCTTGATAAATCCTCAGAATTAACTCTTTTGAAATCCTAGTTAAATAGGATTGGGATGATGCTGAAAATGAAATTTCTAAGCTTGATAAATACACTGAAACGAGACTCTCAGAAGGAGGAACTTGATTTAAAATTTGATTTTAAATCATTTTCTCACTACTCCATGAACAGCTGAAGCAATAATTATCAGTGCCAGTCAGTGCTGCTATAAAAAGCAAACCAGAGTGAAAGGTGGGAAAACAAAATCTGTTGAGGAGATTCTTTGAGTCATGAAGTGTCCTAAGGAGGACAAAGTTTTCAATTTTTTTGAAGCTGTCAGCTTCATATTGGAGAGACACAATCAGAAAAGAAAAACAAAGTCATTGTACTGTGAATTTTCATGGCAGTGAGTATAAGCTGCAATATCCAGTGTTCCAGAGGCCATTTACAATCACCAGGCTCATTTAAATGAATAAGAAGGTGGCCAAGCAAAGGAGAGCAGAGGCCCAAACTTTCCAAAAAAGTCTGGATTTGCAAACAGAGAAGTGCTATGCAAAATATTGCCTCAGTTAGCCCTGAGTTGCTCAGATTGCCTGGCTGCTGTGTCCCACACCTGCCCAGTGCTCCAGCCACCAGCAGAACCCTCTGGTATCACAAACTTCAGCCTGTTTTAATCATTGACCAGCCTGGTTTTAATCATTAATGGTCTTTTCTTCACCAGATTTCTTCGATCTCATTTTGCACTGCTTCGTCCCTTCTTCTGTTTTGTTTTGGGTTTTTTTTTTCCACCCAGATTGTAATTTCTTTGCTTTATCTAATCCTCCATTGCCCTCAACTCCTAAACACACTTTTCTGGTGGACAGAGCTGGTTTCACACTGTTTGTCTCTCTTGGAGGGGGACTTTTGACAAGGGCTGGAGGGCCAGGACACAGGGAATGGCTGCAGAGTGGGTTTGGATGGGAGATTGGGATGCAGGAATTGTTCCTGGCAGGGTGGGCAGGGCTGGGCTGGAATTGCCAGAGCAGCTGTGGCTGCCCCTGGATCCCTGGCAGTGGCCAAGGCCAGGCTGGAGCCTGGGGCTGGAGCAGCCTGGGGCACTGGGAGGGGTCCCTGCCATGGCTGGGGGGGCACTGGATGATTTTCAAGTCCCTTCCAACCCAAACCATTTTGGGATTCTATGATCTTCCCACAGCCACCTCACACACCCCTCTCCAGCAGAAACACAGTTCACCCAACTCAGCAAATTCAAGTCTTGTTGAAATGTTTCTAACAGTAGTTTGCTCATGTGGGAAAATCTTTCCCACTGAATAATGCAAATAAGGAGGGAAAACAGTCCCAAATATATCAGCCAGAGCCTCTTGTTTTCTCCTGTTGTTGCTGGACGAGACATTTTGGCTTTTTTAATTCCATGTGATGGGCGCTGACTGGAAGAGGACTGGGAGTGGGACTTTTCAGTTATACCCACTGATTCTCACTGCAACATGAAAAAATCAATTTGTATTTTCAGAAACAGCTGGTTTATTTTCATGCTCTCATCTGAGACACTCTCATTGTGGTTTTCAGAGCTTGTCTCTTTCCCGCAGAATTTTCATTAATAGCATTTAAGAGCTTTTCATCTGACTTGAAATGGGACATTATTGTGCTCAGCTGCTAAAATTGCATGGGCTGCTACTAAGCTCACTTAATTTTGAAGCTGTTCTAGTGCTTTGAGAAATATCTATTCATTAGATGCTCTTAGCTTTTATTTGCAAATAGTTCTATTTATGGCAAAAAAAAAAAAATGCTAACAGAAAATATAAATTTGGAATGCAGATTTTTTAGCTACCAAGTTTTGAAATTACCAGTGTGGTTTTCGTTGCAAGGATTGATGATTTTACTGACACTTCAGAAATTCCGTAAAACTTAGAAAATTATTCCAAGAGATGTTCCTAGAAACACAGAACCAGGAGCTCTGGACTTTGAAATAAATAAGAACAATCTTTTCAAATAACTGGCCTTAAAATACTCTTTGTACATGTCCCCAGTATAATATTTAATGTACTCAGCATACAAAACCTATCTGTAGAAAGAGTATAATATAAGAAGATGTGGCAGGGATTTTAAATGTTCCTAGCAAATCTTTTCTCCATAGTTGTGTCTGAAGCTTCAGAGGGTCATAAACAGGCTTAAAACACGCCTGGTCAGTGATGAAATATTCAACATGAGGAAGCAAAAAATGTGACTGAAGATTTAGATCTGTTTTCCATATTCTTACAAAAGAGTTGGTTTCTAAAGATCTGTTTTAGATTTAAGTCTCACTGGAAGTATCTTATGAGAAAGCTCTTACGTATTTAAAAGATGTTCTGAAGAGTCAGAGTTCCCCTGATAGCAACAGTTAAGTGTTTCTGTTAACTCTGATGGAGAAAAATTAATTTGCTAATTGTTTTGGCAAAACTGGTGTGTAAAATCCTCAACCATCTGTGTCTGGCTGGCTGAAAATCTACGGTCTTGAGAAACTGGTGCTTTGAACAGATGGGCAGTTCAGACAGAGATACCAACAAGAAAGATGGAGAGAGACAATTTCCAGGGCATGGAGGGACAGCAGCCAGGGAATGGCTGCAGAGTGGGATGGGATGGGAGATTGGGATGCAGGAATTGTTGCTGGCAGGGTGGGCAGGGCTGGGCTGGAATTGCCAGAGCAGTTGTGGCTGTCCCTGGATCCCTGGCAGTGCCCAAGGCCAGGCTGGAGCCTGGGGCTGGAGCAGCCTGGGACAGTGGGAAGGATCCCTGCCATGGCAGGGCTGGGAATGGGATGATCTTTAAGGTCCCATCAAACCTGAAACTGCTTTTCCTTCCCTTTTTATCAGGCTTTTCTCTTTACCTTCTTCCATGTCTCACCTGTCATGCGTAGTAGCCTCTCATTATTTATTATTTTCTGGTCACTCAAATTGAAAAAATAACCTGTGGCACAGCTGTGACAGTCACAGTGCTCACACTTTGTGTTCAACTTGTGCTTTGTATCTATTTCCCTCAGCTTGTGTCTCTTCTGTGTTAGCTGTAAGCATTTTCTGACAAGCTCTGTCTAATGATTTACCTTAGTTCTGTGCCCAAGACAGAAGACTCCATTTATTTCTTTTTATTCATAAAATTTGTTAATTAATACTTCTGAGGCACTGGAAAGGTCCTTTTTGCTGCAGAATTTCAGCAGCTCAAGTGAAAGTGCACAGGAGGAAGTCAGCACATTGTGACATGAGTGTTGCCCCACGTCTCCCTCTCTGCAGACTGCACCTTTCATGGGCATGCCATGAAAAATGACACTCACTGACAAATGGTTGTGTTTGGGCTTTCACTGCACTGACTGCAACACCTTTTATCATGAGAAAAAAGAAAGGAACCAACCACCTTTTACTCTTTCATTACAAAGCTGTGTTTCCCTACCCAAAGATTTCAAAGCTGGTCGGATTATTGATTTCATGGATTGATAGAATGATTTGGGGTGCAAGGAATCTTAAAAGTTCATCTTGTTCCACGCCAGCCCTGGCAGGGACCCCTCCCACTGTGCCAGGGGCTCCAGCCCCAGGCTCCAGCCTGGCCTTGGGCACTGCCAGGGATCCAGGGGCAGCCACAGCTGCTCTGGCAATTCCAGCCCAGCCCTGCCCACCCTGCCAGCAACAATTCCTGCATCCCAATCTCCCATCCCATCCCACTCTGCAGCCATTCCCTGGCTGCTGTCCCTCCCTGCCCTGGAAATTGTCTCTCTCCATGGTTCCTGCAGCTCCTTCAGGCCCTGCAAGGCCACCCTGAGCTCAGCCCAAAGCTTCTCCTGTGCAGGGGAACAATCCCAGCTGTGCCAGCCTTTCCTGCCAGCAGAGCTGCTCCATCCTCTGCCCATCCTGCTGCCTCCTCTGGGCTCTCTCCAGCAGCTCCACATCCCCTCTGAGCTGGGCCAGGGCTGGGGCAGCTCTGCAGGTGGACTCTCACCAGAGGGGCACAAGGACAGAATTTCCCCTTTCCTGCTGCCCAGGCTGGGGGATCAGCCCAGGGCACAGTCTGGGGAGGAGCATTCCAGTTGTGTTGATTCTGCACTAATTTTTTTTCTTCCTTGAATAAGCCTAATGGACATTGAGGCTGAAATGATCTGTTCCTTCCTTACTTCTATTCCTTCAAATACAGAAATGGGATTTTAAAATGTCATGGTAACATTTATCATTTTCTTTTATCACATGTGTCTCAATGAGTGTTTTTTTATTCCTGTGGGAGCTTGGTGCATAGGTTTTCTTGGTCCACTGAATAGCAGGAGCCTTGGAGATTGCTCAGGTCAGCCATGAACTAAAAGAGCAAACTCATCTGGTTTTCCCTTCTTACCAAAAAACATCTATCATTTCGCTTTATTTAGTCCATGCTTTCGTTTTATTGGATTGCAGAGAAGCATGAATGGTGTCTGTTTACATTCCTCACAAGTGCTGACCCAGTATGGCTTGAGTAGTCTATAAAAAAGATGGGGCAGTTTCTGGCTCTCAGACATGTAAAGGTGTTCCTGGAAGCTCCAGACCCAGAGCGCAAATCAGTTAAGCCTCCTCGACGATTTTGAAACCTCAAATCCTTTGAAATAGTTGGCAACCTGCCTGTTGCATATTTACAGTTACACAACTCGCAACTCTTCCCCTCTGTGACTTCTAAAAGTTCCTCCTTCCTTTTTTTCTTCCAGGTCCCTTGGCAGCATCACAGCAGCTCCTCTGCCTCCCTCCTGCTCTTCCCCGCCTTCCCCCAGCCCTCCTCCCCTTTATCTCTCTCTCTCTCCTTAGTATGGCACATTGTTCTGGGGAAATGGGTTGTTTGGAGTTCACACTTTGTTTTCCTGCTGTTTTTCTGGGAAGCTGGACGTGGCACGAAAGATATGGGAGCAGCTTGTAGGAAATGGGTTTGTTTGGGGAAACAATAAAAGAGAAACAGGCTGCATACCTCTCTACCTCTCCTGGATGTTGGAGGGCCTGGATTTTACAGTATGTTAAGACATTTTCGGGGTCATATCTCAATACAGCGCAAAGAAAAGCAAAGAAAAATGTTTTCTTTTAGCATCTCTTAAGCTTTGCATCCCCACGGCTTCTTTTCTTGTAGACAACGTGTGTTAAACACTTGTTAGTGAGGTGTGGGGACAGCCATCACCAATGGTTGGTAAACTGTAAATTTTGGTAAATGCAGATCTCACAGCTGTGGACAGGTGATTCTCTCCATTTGCACTGACATTCTCAGTTCACTTTTCATCAGTGGCAGCAGCTGATCTTTGTCTTTCTGGAGCTGATGTTGGTGCTGTTGCAAAAACCAGAGCTGCGGGGCCTGGCTTTTGATTGATATTTTTGGTAATCACAAGTTTGGAAGAAATATTGCCACAGGGAAAAGCTGCAGGACTTTTCTTGCCACCACGTCAAAGATATTGCCACGTGCATTTTCCTTTTCTTCTTCATGTGTAAAATTAAAAATGGGCCACAGCCTGTTTCTGCTGCGTATGAGATTCAGCAGAGAGCCACAAGCTCCTACAATCATAAGGTGGTTTGAGGTGGAAGACAAAAGGTTAAATCTGTGGGGCAGATCTCTTAAAAAAAAAAAAAAAAAAGAATGAGACAATTCTCTGACGTAATTGTTTACATTTTGTGATTTTGAAGATTCTTTTTAGAAAGACATTGTTAAATAGAGCAGTAAGAAGTTAGTTTAAAAGCTTAGTTAAAAGGGCACAGGTGTAAATGGGATTCAATTTTTTTCATACTGTCACAAAGCAAATTGTTCTGTGTGTGTGAGAATTTCTTTTTGGGATGGTTCTGTTTTGATTTATTTGGGGACAAAGAAAGAATGTTCACCTTGTCTGTCATAGGTATGAAACAACATTTTTTTTCTGACCCCTTGGTTTGGCTACTTCTCTAAATGCAATATATCAAAACCAATATCAGTTTCTTGGGCTGATTGTAGTTAATATTTGAGTTAAAACAACAATATCCTTACTTTATACTTGTTCAGCAGCGTAAATTAAATATTCTTGAAGAAAAGCAGGCACTTAACTTTATTTCTGTTTCACTAAACCCTCTCTTGTGTCTGCACCCGAAGAAATGACTTAATGCTGTGACATTCAACCCCCGTGTTAATTTCATTAGTCATGTTTTGTGGCAGACAGCTAAAATAATGTGTACAGAAGTATGAATCAAGATATTCATTATAAACAATTATAGGAAAGTATGTTGGGCTATACTCTGCAAAGGTTATCGTGACAGGAAGTCATATTTTACATACACAGTGGGCATATTTGGAAAGTTCATTCTGAATTTAGAAGGATTACCCATCTGAGCAATATTCCATATGCTTCTGAAATGGGGACTACCATGAGAAGCATGCAATATTACATATGTATTTGTCCAGTGTATACATGGGAGCTCCAGAATAAAAGGTGTCTGAGGAAAAGGAAGGGAAAATAACATAAACAAAAGATTTTCTGCTCCAATGCTGTGCAAAAACGGAGAGCGGTGTTACCAGAGTAAATTTTTAAAAAGCCGTATAAATTTGTGGTTTAATTCCAGTTGTCTAATGTAGAAAAGTCAGTAAAATATACAGCATGATAGGATCATGGAATAGTTTGTGTTAGAAGGGACCTTAAAAATCATACTGTTTCCACCCCCTGCCATGGCAGGGACCCCTCCCACTGTGTCACGCTGCTCCAGCCCCAGGCTCCAGCCTGGCCTTGGGCACTGCCAGGGATCCAGGGGCAGCCACAGCTGCTCTGGGCACCCTGGGCCAGCCCCTGCCCACCCTCCCAGGGAGGAATCACAAAGACAAAATATTCTTGGAAGTGAATAAAAACATCCCTACAGATAAAGATGGCGTGAGCAGCATTTGCAGGAGCTTTCAAGCAAAGAGATTCCTAAGAGTCGAATGCCCTCTAAATGGTGAAGTGAGAATTTCAAATGCATGGGAAGGTGGACACAAGAAACCATCTGAGACTTGCTGGTTGGACTTGCCCGTACACCCAGCAGCTACCCTTTTGTTTCCCTGGGGTTTTCCTTGGTGCAGGGGATATTTGCAGCCGAGCTGCTGGAGCCCAGTGAGGGCCGTGTTCCCGGCAGGAAGATGAGTGACCCGCTGGTGACACAGCCACGCTCACCCTGGTGTGTGCACGTGCACAAACACCACGCTCAGAGCCCGCGGGGAAGCGATGGGTCACCGAGGAGCTCGGCTCCTGGCCTCCATCCAAGTGTTATTTCCCTAATGCTCTCAGGCATTCCTAAAAAACGGTGCTCCGCTGCAAAGGAAACTCGTTTGGATGTGGGGTTTTTTTTTCAGGTTTCCTCAGCGCAGTGGATGTAAAGATCTCTTCATTCCTTCCCATCCATTTCTAATCACTTTGCTGATGAGCTTGTCCTTGGTACATGCTGTGCTTTTAGGGAAAGGTTTTTGAAAGCCTGGGTTATTTTTACTTTAAAATTTGCTCAGAGATTGAGGTTGGGATTCTCTAAAAATGTGCGTGTGTACATATACTTGAGTGTGAGTGTATAAATATATATATACACACATATATAAAAATATAAAATATATTGAATAGGAGTGTGTAATTATGTATAAAATATATCTATGGTGGGTCAACCCGCCACAGTGAACAAATATTAAATTTAGCAGAACAAATTATAAATTTAATGTACGCTCTTGTAGTGTTCCTTAGATGGCAGGGAAAAGAGTTAAAAGTGTTACCATAACACTGGGCAGATCTTTTGAATAAGGCTAAAAAAATCATGTTAAAAATTTAAAAAGTAAAGTTTCCAGACTTTATTTGGGGCATTTACTGTGCACAAGGAAATGCTTTAATTCCGGACAGAGGATAACTCTGATTAACACACCGTAATTCTTGAAGAAACCCCAGTTGAGGTGCTTGGGCTGGCCAAGATGCAAAAGATTTTAAGAGGGATAAAAAAAAAAAAATTTATAGTATTGATGGTCTAGAATGGGATCAGGGCCTTGTTTTGGGCACTGTTTTCGTCCCAAGACTTTTCCCAAGGTTCTTTCCCAGTATCATCTTGATCTGTTAGTTCCTAGCAGGTGTTGTGTGCAGCCTCAGTTCCCTTCCTATCAGGCTCTGGGCCACTTTACAAACCTGCAACCTGCTTTGCAAAACAAATTTTTGCTGGAAAGGTTGCTGAAAAAACACTCAAGATGTTTGCAATTTTTTTTTTAAAACCAAGTAGAAAATTGGCTGCTCCTTCAGATCGATGTAGTCTTGTATCTGAAAAGCAGAGTAGCAGCAACAGGCTAGCCCTGGGCTGAGACAGAAATTAAAGGGTTCCATATCCAAGTTTTCCCAGTTTTCTAGACATTTTTAAGGCCTAGAAGTTAACAGCCAAGCATGAAGGAGCAAAAAACTTCAAGCTTTCAAAGTTTTAAGTTTCAAAGTTTATAACTGACAATACTCTCAAGATGAAAAGGAAGAAAAGTCTATTGTATTGACTGAAAAAAAAAGAAAAAGTCATTCAAACTTCATTTCTTGAGCTCTTTCCATGGATGGAAGTGCTAAAATAAGCATACAAAGCTCCAGTTTCATTAAAAATGCAATATATTGTATGCAATATACAATCTGCAGGATATATTTGTATTGTTTCCAGCCCTGGTGATTTAAGGTTGACATAATCATTCAGGAATATGTATTCTGATCATTGTGCTGCTCCAACCCTGCACCCTCTTCGTTCAGCTCATGGTGCAGCTGATAAAACCTGGTGTTGCCTCAGAGTTTTAAGAAATTTTCCACACTTTGCTCATGCAGGAGGAGAATTTTGAGGTCCATGTTCACTCATTGGTGCAGTTTTCTGGTTGTGCATGGGCAGAGCTGCTTGCCAGCAGCTTGAAGCCCACTCAGGTGTTGAGAACGTTGAAAGAGGTGCAGAGTGAAAGTTTTCATCTCTGTGGCATCTATAAAAGCATTTTCTACTTCCATTTATTAAATCTTGGCTCAGTATTAAACTATTTGTTTGCACTTTGCTGACAGATAAAACCTGCAGGTGAAGTAATTGCTTTTGAAATGGCAACTCTTCAAATCAGGTGCTGTTGTTTGCTCTGAAAGTTTCTCCTACTCAGTGTGATAATCTTAATGTGTGAAATGCAGGGTAGTCCCAAACACAGCACACAGCTTGGCATGAGGGAGGTATGTTTTCTAACACTGATTTTTAGTAATTCTGACCAAAATTTCACCATCTGCAATAACAGAATGGTGATTTTTTTAATTTTCTGAAGCACCTGCAGACATGGAGTTGAATGGCTCACACTGCAAATATTGCCTTATGCTTTGCTGACATTTCAGGAATGACAGTTTATTGGAAATTGAGATAAGGCACCAGGATCTGCATTTGAATTTATAGTATTTCAGATTTTGTTCATTAAGACACAAAATATTAAGCCTTTGGGCTTAGCCACGAGGCCTCTGTTCACGTTAGCGCTGAAGTCAGAGTTACGCAAAGAGAGCTGCAGGCTCAGGCCTCAGACATCTGCTGCCTTTTCTCAGAAGTGAATCCAGCCTGCAATTTCATAACATCACTCTGATGGATGCTTGATTATTCCTTTTTTCAAGTGGGGCTCCAAACATCCTTGTATTTTTCTCAGCGAGAGGTGAGGAGAGCTGATAAGTGGCAGCACCGGGCCTGTGTTTGGATTAACACGGAGTCTCCGAGTGCTCCCTGAAAGGAGGTGGAGGATGTTGGCTGAGCTGGCAATCAGATTCTCATGGGTGGAGGTGAGGACAACATCTGTCTTTCCTATCTTGTACTTGCCAAGGCTTTTTGTTGTTCCTGCACTCTCCTCATGAATATAATATGTGGGTTTTTGTCTGATCTAATGAATCCAAGACTCGGAGATTTAGAAGGAAAACATATTCCAGATGTGTGTTGCAATTCCTGACTCAGGTGACTGCATTTTAAGCAGTAACCTTTTCCAGTATGTTCCCCACACCATATTGAATATCCTTCTTCTTGCAAACGGTCAGGAGAGACTTGTACAAGCATCATGATTAATAAGCTACAGCAAGGCTGAAACATCAATCATTTGCCTTTTGTTTCTCCCGACTGCTGCTGGATGCAATGAATCCAAGGCTCAAAGGCTTGGCTTTGGAGCAGGGCTGCAAATTTAGGCTCTTCTAGCAATTCAACCCCAGCTTGTTTCCTCGTGCAGCAGTGCCTGTTGCAGACGTGAGCAGAGCCTCAGGCTGGAAGAGCTCCCACTGCTCGGGGAGGTTCTGGTGTCCAGCCTCCCTGCACTCTCTGTTCCAGCCTGGAAATGACATTCCTGGCCTGTTTGAAATTAGGTTTTCACTCCAGATGAGCGGCTTCCTAGAGCATCAGAAGATGCAGTCTGAGGGAGGATAGGTGGAAGAGCAGCAGGCAAGAAGAGTGACTTGGTCAGATCTTGTGCCCTGTGTACTCTTCTCCACACTCTCACCTGTCCTTTCTTTTAGGACACATTTTTCTTTTTCTTTTTTTTTTTTTCTTTTTCCTTTTTGTAGTCACAGCTGAAATTAATTCTTTTTCATATTCAGCTGAATAATTCAATTTACAAACCTGCAGCAGCAAATGTTATCAGGTATACAAGGGATACCAAGAGCACTAAAGCATGGAAACACTTAAGGAGCTAATTGCACGGCCTTAATGAGAACAATCTTCCCTCAGAAAATGCAGGTCCTGTGCAAATGTGACTGTTTATTAGAAAGTTTAAACATCTGCAAAACACACGCTGGTGTGTTACAATTAATCCTCATAAAAAACAGTTTGGTGAAAGTTTTCGTATAACAGCTTTTGGTCTAATTTAGAATGAAAATAAGTGGCAGTATGTCAGAATTCTTTTTAGAACAGAGAGGTTTTTCTGACCAACTGTACACATCTGAGAAGTGATAGGAAACAGCCCATGTCTGAATGGTTTGTGGCTGTGGGGAAGACAGAGCTTGTGCTTACCTATCTATTATCATGGATTCAAATTAGAAAAGTAAAATGTGTTTACATCAGTGAGAAGAACCATTATAAAACTGGTGTCAAAAAATAGAGTGTATAAATGCAATGCATATGGCAAAGTTAATTAGAAGTTCTTTATTGCTGTGTTGTTGTAAGCCTAGGGTAACAGGTCCTTTTGGGAGTCTGGGAATGCTGTCTGAAGAAGCAAAACATGCATTTTATTTCTGTAGCACCTCAGTGTACAATGAGGGGTTTTGCTGTGTGTCCCCTCATTCCTCCTCCTCCTCCTCCTTGGGTGCAATTCTTTCCTGACTCCGTCCAGCCTGGTCTTGGACCCTTCCAGGGATGGCAAAGCCACAATTAATCTGGGCAACCAATGCCTCACCACCCTCACAGCCAAGGATTTCTTCCTAAAATAGAATATAAACCTACCCTCCTTCCATTTAAAACCATTGCTCACGAAATTTTAAAAACCCCCAACATTTCACAGTTTAAAACCATTGTCCACTCCCTGAGTTAGAGTGGCCTCCAAAGTTTTAAAATCCTGCTGCTGCGATTAATCCCCAATATCCCTCCCCTATCCCAAGCAAATTCTGCTGCACAACCACACACACCTTATTGTCTTGTGTAGCCATTCCTTAAGTCTGACCAAACTTTAGAGAGAGAAAAAAAAAAAAAAAGTCTTTGTCCTTAGTTCCTGACATTGCATTTAAAGGAGAGGGCAGCTTGCATGTGCTTCTCATGATGGGAACTACTTCAATCACATTTCCTGTAACTTCATGTTTCTAGGCCAAGTAATCTTGCATTTGATTAAGTAAACACCTTTGTCCTAATGACTTTATGCCTGCTTTAAAGGCGTTGCTGTACCTATTGTTCTACAGATTTGTCAGTCTGTTATTCTTTTTCTTTTTTTAAACTTATCAGTGAAGTGTAAGTCAAAACCAAATAGAGCAATCATTTTGTTCTTTTATCATTAGTACAGAAAGTTCAAGGGAGAAGCCAGGTTTGGTATAGTACAAGCAATTAAAATATAAAAGGAATATAATGAAGGAACATGGGTTTATTTTGGTTTTGTGGGGGATTTTTTTGTTTTTTTGTTTTGTTTCTGCTGTGATGTCACGAAAGGAAATATGTGGAGAAAGGAAGATGAAATAAAGAAAATTAATGTTTAATATTGATCTCAAATACCAAGAACTCTGCTTCACAGACTTGCATGAAAGACCCTTTCTACCTTCTTTAAGCTCCACGTGTTCTTTTTTCATCTTCTTTTGCTCCAGACATTAATTACTAGAAATTAAAGGCTTCATTTCTGAGATGTCATGAGAATATGTTGCATCATGCAAAATCCAGGAAGATGACCCGTTCACTGCTAAAATGATTGTCAAAAAGGTACAAACCTTTACAAAACTGAAAGAAGCCTGTAATGCATCTTGTTTTGTAATAATTATTAATGTTTACATTTCTTTATCCCACTTACGGTTTGATGTTGCCAAACTGTTCCAGAGACAACATTAATATGGATGAGAAAAAGAGATTAACATGTAAATGAGTAATGAAAAGCATTTACTAGGAATAGAACTGGCACCCATATGTAATAAAACCTTGCCAAACATTCTCAGTATTAATAGCTTTGTTTACATTTATATGTGGCCAGACCGTGCCGCTGTTTTTTTTCATGATGGTGAGTTCTGACAATTTTTATATTAGTCTTGGTCCAGGAGTTTGCATTTGCAATTATAACACAAAAGAGGCTTTTAAGTCCCTGCATTTAGGAAAGAAATAACCCACGCTGCTTTCTGCCAGCTGTTGCAGGACAGCACTTTGCTGTTGGAGCCTTCCTTTCACAGCTCACAGTTTGGTGACACCACAGTTTGGTGACACAGCTCAGACATTCCTGTGTAACTGAGAAATGCTTCCTGCTGCTGGGTGCTATTTCTGGTCTTTTCCCCAGGATGAGCTTTAGGGGTGCTTCTGTCAGGCTGGTTGAGTTCTGCTTGTTGAAGGTCGGGGGATTCAGAAAAGCCTGGGCCAGAAATCCTGTCACCTTTTAAGCGGCCTACGTTGATCCCAGGGCTGGAGCCCCTCTGAGCCAGGCTGGGAGAGCTAGGGGTGGAGAAGCTCCAGGGAGAGCTCAGAGCCCTTCCAGGGCCTGAAGGGGCTCCAGGAGAACTGGAGAGGGACTGGGGACAAGGCCTGGAGGGACAAGACACAGGGAATGGTTTCAGAGTAGGATTGGGATGGGATATTGGGATACAGGAATTGTTCCCTGGGAATGTGGGGAGACCCTGGCACAGCCCAAAGCAGCTGTCCCATCCTTGGAAATGTCCAAGGCCAAGCTGGACAGGGCTTGGAGCATCTTGGGACAGTGGGAAGTGGCCCTGGTTCCCTTCCTACCCAAACCATTCCACAATTCTCTTAAGATCCCTGAGAGGAAGAAGAGGTTGAAGAGGACGTGAGGCTGGTTCCAGCACATTCTTTAGTTGTTCTGACTCCCCAGCATCCTGCAGAGGCTTCGATGGCTGCTGCAGCTTTTATCACCCAGGGAGGGGTGAATGTCACAGGCTCTCCCCATTGTGGAGTGCACATCAGTGAGCCCCCAGAAAGGACCCACAGCACACAGAGCTGGCAGGAGCTCAGATGTTCCTCCAGAGCCTTCCCAGACCTGTCAGCGAGCACTCACTGATAACCAGCAGGATGGAGTACAGAGGAGTGCTGTTAAACCACAGCTCCACTCAGGCTGAGCTTGCGTTCTCCGTGAATTTTCCTCTGGAATGTGAACTTTAGGTCTATCTCCTGGGCTCATGTGTGTTTGTCTTGTTTTGTATCTGTAGTTGTAGGTATTCACACAGCCCTAGGCAATTGGGTTCGTATTTCCAGCATTTACTATGCTCGTCAAGAAGTTTAAATGTTTGCACTTTCCCTTTACAAGCAATGTAATGGGCACCCGTAGTACAAGCAGCGTTTGTTGTCATTAGTAATGCCAATAAATAGAAAACCCTCTTTTTCTTGTTTTTCTTTACATTTATACTTACCCTAAGTATCCATAAATTAACTTACACCAGGTGGAGTAATTTCTAATAGGAACCAGGAAAATTTGCTTTGTTTCACTTGTGTGGGGAGGATGAGAAATAAATCCATTATAGAGTGCTTGATGCACCTTTTGAAAAGGTCTATTAGTAAATGTTTTACAAAGTTAAACAATGTTTTATTTGCAACCTGTATCAGCTTTCTCCTGTATAATTCACACTTTAGTGAAGTCACTGGAGCTAACTCTTCCAAAATTAACATTTTGTTATGTGTTTCTCATCTCGTGGATTGAGGCAGAAAAGAGGGAATTGTACATTCAGTAGTGTCAGGCATGGGGGATGCATTGTGATCATCTGACCAGGCTATGTTTGTGCACGTATATATTTTTAATTTTGGGGAGTTCTTTCATGAAAAAAATCTCGTGGACTGCTGTGGAGAAAACCCTTTCTTTTCCTCCCAGTGTAACATCTTATTTCTTTAGCTCTTGCTACATGATCACTGCTGCTTTATTATCCAAGCACATCAAGTTCCCTGCTGTCTCTCACTGGAGCCAGGGAAGAATCCTTGGGGGAGCAAGGGACCAGCAGCCACCTCCCCTCACACCTCCTTGGTCCACAGGTTTTCTCAGAAAAGACTCTTCAGAAAAGCCTTTCAGCAAAGGTTCCTGGCATGAGAGGCATGACAAAAAGGAGAGGTGTTCTTCAGGCATCCTTTTTGTCTCACAGAACCAAAGAGGTGCAGGTAGCTGGTTGCAGGTTGGTGGGAGAGTGTGCAGGACACAGAAGGAAGGGTGATTGATAGCTGAGAACTCACTGGTGGCAGCCCTAGTGGGGATCTTTGCACTCAGGTGACATCTGAAAGCCAGCATTAAAAAGGTGCAGATCACTGCCTGAACTCTGTGTTAGTGTTAGTAATTCAACCAGGAGTCTCAGGGCGCTTGAAGGGCCTGAGGTCCCACTCCCCAGGCCCTGGGATTAAGGGGTGATCTCAGTTTTCACAAGCAGTAAGAAGCTTGGAGGTGATGTCCCCACCTTTGCAGCCGCAGAGCAAACTATGAATATGAGCAGAGTGTACCCCAAGGGCTCACAAACCAGGTGGATAAAAAGAAGGAGGAATGTGGAATCACAGAATATCCAGGGTTGGAAGAAACCCACAAGGATGAAGTTCAGCTCTTACCCCTGCATAGAACATCTGCGAGAATCACACCTTGGGTCTTAAAATGAACAAACACTGATTTTTCAGGGCAGCATGTGACTGCTGGAGTTCGGCAAAGCCGTCTTCCAGCAGCCAGGGAGGGTGGGAGTCTGCAGCCAGCCACCCACCCTCCCAGAGCTGGGGAACTCCCATCCCTTTTCTCTCTCTCTCCCTTCTCTGCTGACAGGACCACTCATTTCTGGCCGTCAGCAGCAGATCTGGCAGGAGCACAGCCCACCCAGGCTGCCTCACGGAGCTCCCTGCCCCGAGCCTGGCTCAGGATTCCCCCCACTGCCTGATCCTTGGCCCCCACACTCGCAGCTATGGCCAGCTGGCCCAGCCTCTCCCTCAGCTGCTGTCAGCCCCTGGGCTCGCACGGAGCCTCCTCGCCAGCCCAGAGCTGGGGATTGTCCCCACAGTGGCAGGGAGGAGGTGCTGGGCTGCACCCCTGCTCCGTTCTGTGCCAGCACGGCAGGATGGAGTCACGGGTGGGCTACTGTCCTTTCACAGAGTCACTGGGCTGGAAAAAGCCCTCCCAGTCCATTGAGCCCAAGCTGTGCCCAAAGCCCATCATGTCACTGAGTGCCACCTCCAGACCTTCCTTGGACACCTCCAGGGATGGGGACTCCAAACCTCCCTGGGCAGCCCCTGCCAGTGCTTGAGTTAGTGCCCTTGCACACCTTGTCCACCCCTTGTTCACCACCTTGGAGAAGGTGGATTTCCTCAGAATTCTGCTTTCGGAGGGTGCCCCGAGCCTGTGCACTGCTGGAGGAGGGCAGGAGTGTGGCAGCCTAGACCTGCTCTTGTGGCTGGGGAGCCTCATCTCAGCTGGGATGTGACCCTTCAGGAGTTTCAGCTCTTCCCACGCTTCCTGATGGACATGGTGGCCACAGCACCATCCTGAGCCTAGCCCAGGCACTGCCGTGCTCACAAGACTCCCAATAGCTCAGGGAAGGAATTGGTGCCAGCAGGAATGCTTGGCAGGGGGGTAGAGGGTGACTGTCCCTCTCTCTGGTGTCTTCCTAGCCTCCAGGCAGACATGATGGCAGCTGTCCCACCTCTGCAGGACCTGATGGGCCCTGCTGCCCTCAATGACCATAGCCCCAGGGCTGCCATGAAGAGGGTGGGAAGCCCTTCCCACAGCTCTGGAGTGGGATTTCCATCAGGAAGAGCTGTTGTGAGGACGAGGGAGGTGCCTGGTGGCATGGTGTCCTCGGATTGGAGGTTGTGCCCAGATCTCTTGGCTCCTGCTCCAGAAAGGACTTGGCCTAGGCTTCTGAGGAAGGAAAGGGGGATCTCAGTGGGTCAGCAGAGCCTGGCTTTCAGGTTTTCCCCTCAGGGGTAGCAATTTTTGCTGCATTCAGCAGATCCCACCCTCTGCATCACTACTGAGACCCCACAGACCTCAGCTTTGCTGCCCACCCTGCCCTCTCCTCCCTGCCAGCTGCTGGCCACCATTCCCAAGTGTTTGGTAGTGTTTGGGCATCTGCTCAACTGCTCTGGGAGGGTCTCCCCAGGGAAAGGTTCCCCTGTCCTCCTGTCATTTACTGACAACATCTGTCCCCATGGGGCCTCGCCTTCAATGACAGCAGTGCTGTGCCTAAAAACTAACAGAACAGAACAGAATCATGGGGTTGGGAAGGATCTTTAAGATCGAGTCCAACCCAGCCCTAACACCTCAACTAAACCATGGCACCGAGTGCCACATCCAGCCTTTTCTTAAACACATCCAGAGTTGGTGACTCCACCACCTCCCTCGGCAGACAATCCCAGTACTTTATCACTCTAAAAAACTTTTTCCTGATACTTAACCAAGATTTTCCTTGATGCATGGGACTGTTCACCTCCCTGTGAGACGAACAAGCCCTTTTTCCTTGGGGAACATTGTGATGTGTGCCCTGAAACGTGGCTGCCCTGACCTTTCTCTGGCTTGCAGGAAGCGTTATCGGTGGTGAGCGAAGACCAGTCCCTGTTCGAGTGTGCCTACGGATCACCCCACCTCACCAAGACAGAGATGACAGCCTCCTCCTCCAGTGAATATGGGCAGACCTCCAAGATGAGCCCACGTGTCCCCCAGCAGGACTGGTTGTCACAGCCCCCGGCCAGAGTCACCATCAAGATGGAGTGTAACCCCAACCAGGTTAACGGGTCAAGGTAATGAGGCTGGTGGTGGCTCAAGAGCAGGGATTTTTGTGATGGGTGTGGCTCAGTTGTCTAAATTTTGTATTTAGCACCATTCTAGGTACCTCGGGGTATCCCACCTGGCCGCTGCAGCCATCCCAGGTTGCCCTGCCTTGACCTGCCAGCCGTGCTCAGGTGTTGCAGAGGTTCTAAAATGGTGCTACAGGTGCAGACTCCTGGGAGCTTTTGCAGCACCTTTCCTCTGACTGCGGATCATTTTTGGGTGTGAATTTGCTTTGCACACCAGGTGAAAGAGCACTTATTAAAGCTAACAGAATAGGGATTGGCTGTAGCCTGGAGCAGCACCAATGGTGCATCGAAGGGTGGGGTGTGTGTGATCTTACACTCCATGGGAGCTGTCAAATCCAGCAATTTGGGCAGTTGCCTTTGCTCCAAACAGGGAAACACTGGAAGTAAAATCTTGTAAGGGCAGAGGATGTGAACTATTGCTCTTTCCTTTTGTAGTTACTGTAAACATAATGCCAAACAACAGAGCTGAATTTAAGAACTCACTCTGAAAAACCAGCAGAAATAATGGGGGCAGGCAGGGGAGTAGGCAGGACCAGAAAAAGAAATTACTCAGCTCAACAGGTAGCAGCCACAGAGTGTCTGTGTATTAACTGTTGTCTCAGGACATTTTTTTTTTTTTTTTGAATGCCACTATTAAGGGAACTTGGATCATTTAGGCTGCAAAGGAATTGCAGTGAATTTTTGGATATTGACTGGTGGCTTTTGCAAGATTAGGAGCACCCAGTGGGACATCTGAAAAAACACAATTAAGTTGGGGTTTTTTTAGGATTTTGGGGTTTTTTTTTTCCCAAGGAAACTATCCAAACAAGTGCTTTCCTGTTTAAAATGCCTGACTGTCAAAACAATTTTCCTTTGGTGTTGCTGAAGGGCAAAGGTCCAGAAGAGTCAGTTGCTGACAATTGTTGGTGATGTACCAGTGGAGCCTGTGCTCATGTCTCTGTCACAAGCACCTGTGTTTTAATCTCATCTCCCAGGATCAGTTGTTGAGGAAAACCTCAGCCCTGGGCTCTGTGGTTGCTGTTCACAGCTGCTGTGCTGATGTGATGAGCACCACAAGCAGGGCAAAGTGTTTTGCCCCCTTATCACACCTCCTCTGCCCTGTGGTGAGGATGGAAACTGTGCCCAAGTCAAATCAGAATTTCCAGTGAGTAGTCAAAGATTTGAGACATGTAGAAATAAACAGTGAGCTGAAGTTGCAAAGAATTAGAGGGAGTCTTCTTTACAGTTGTCTTTGATCTCAGTGCCTTAATTTTTTTTTCTTTTCTTGTGCTAAGGAAATGCACAGGTATAATCACAAATGGTGTACTGAGTCAAAATCAGTCTTGAATTTTTACGGTCTTCCCTTTTGAATGATCAGTGCAGAGCTCCTAAGTGGAGGCAACAAGGAAAATTCATGCTTGGCTACTGTTCATAAGGCATGACTTGCTGAAAAAGGAAAAAAAAAAAATTCACTTACAAGCTACAAAAAATAAAAAATATTAGCAGAAGAACAAAATAATTGCATGCTCATACTATGCAAAAAATGTTCTTAAATACACTGTTTATTTCATCAGAGAAGTTTTGTTTTACAGGGCCTAACTCATGCCTGAAGAAATAGATCTTAATATTGCACTTTTAATGGAGAACTAGCACTGCCAATCAACAAAAATAAATATGTTGTGGCATTTCTAAATCTCACATAGATGGGTGGAGGTAATATGTTATTATACTCTGGGAATTGAAATGTGGTATTCCTGTCAGTTTTAGGTAAATTAGAGTGTGTACAGATTGTGCTACCCTGCTTTTCTCTAAGTGATTTTGCATTTTCCTTTCTGCAGAAGCCTTCCCCACTCTCCTCTTTTGCAGGCCATAAACTTATTTTCTTAAATGCTATTATCAAATGGTAATATTTCCTCAGTTCTTAAAATGCTTTTCATGTTAAATATTACCTCAAGCAGTACCTGGAGCTCTTGGAGCTGCGTTCCATTTTCAGTAAAATCATACCTGCTCTGTTCAGACCCATTTTAAAATCTGAGTTGTCCCAGAGGAGTCCAGAATGTGACCCCACATTGCAGAGCCATGCAGGGGCTGCTGGAAGATCTCCAGGGTATCCTCTGTATTTTTCCTCCCATGTGGGCACCTGGATGTGAATAATTCAGGATGCAGAGCAGGGAATGAGATCCCACGGAGTGGTGCCCAGGGAGAAGTTAACATTGCCATTTTTTGTTGTCCAGCTCTACCTTCTCCCTCTTGTCAGTGCTTCCTGGCCATATATTCTGTACTTTGGAGAAGGTTATGAAATTTTGGGAGCATACTGAACCCCTCAGATATCCTCAATTAAGCACCCACTCAGAGAAGGAATGTGCCCCCTCTGCCAGGACTTCCCCCAGATACACTTGGGCTGTAACTGCCCTACACTAAATTCCAAAACTTAACAGTCTCAGAGCTAGGATTCCTGTGAATGTCAGGGAAATGCTATTAGAATTAAATCAATGGTTTATTTTCAGTGCGCAGAGATTAGCTACCCGCTTTTCTTTAACAGTGTTTTTCAAGCTAAACCCTGCTGCCCAGCACCACAAAATACAACCAGGGCTTACCTTCAAATGAATAAAGCAAGAAAAGTTTAAATTAAAGGTGTCATTTACCTGGCTGTTGTTGCATATATAGTACAGGTTCTCACAGGTGGTATCAAATTGAGTTTCTTTAAGTACATTAATTCTGTTCTTTCCAGGTTACATAAATCTAATGAGACCTTTTGTGCTACCCTACAGTCAATCTTTCACCTGATTGTAACAATCCTTTTTCCTGCTATTTATTGCTCCTGGGTCAGGCCAAAAGATTCACCCTGTAGTATAAATCTGAGGCTTGCATATGCCACGATGTTACTTTGCTGTTTATTGTTCTTCATATATTTTATCAAATTAGGCACGAGCGATTCTACCACAATGAGAGCAGTTCATGTCATGCATTTCGGGAGAAATTCACTCTGTGGAAATGTTCTCCTGGGGTTCTGGGTACTGCTCAAACAACATTTAAATCTGTGGATTTCCCAGTGATCTTGGAATACGCTCACCCATGGGTCTGTGCCCAAAGGTGGGGCTTCACAAAGGTAGCTTGGAATAATGACATTTACTGTAGGTAATCCATCTTTTTCAGGCAGGCTGAAGTGGAACACAAGAGTCTCATTCAGGCCACAGATAAATTTCTCTTGCCACGAGCAGCGTGATGATTTCATTGAAGAAGTATTTTGAAAGTTAACTGCAGTGAAAGCACAGCAGAAGCTTTCCAACATCAGCTTGGCTGATAGAGAAGTTTTAAAGAAATGCCAGAAATAATTAGTTGTCCTTAGGATTTAATCATGTGCAAAATGTTGATTTAAGTGCTACCAGTTGTTGCTTGAAAACCATTTGAGAATGAAATTATCACTTAATTCGTCTTTTGTGCTGGCTCTTTTGGGAAATACCATTTTTCTTTGCATGTAACTGCCTGAATTTTCATCAAAGAGCCTCTGTATTCTCTGGGTTCAGAATGTCTGACACACTGGAGGACTTTTCAGAGTCCAGGGTGAACTTAAGTTTCTTTGCTGGTGGCTTTTTTCCTTCTTTTTCCCTTGATGTAAAGTCTCCAACGGAGTAGATACAAGCCAGCAAATTGGAACGGGAAGTCCTTGAGGTACCTTGTACTATCAAGATGTGTGATAGCTGCTGTGCCCAAGCATGGAGGAGGCAGAATTCCTCCATGTGGAGCTCTGTATTCCAACAGATCCTGCTCCCAGGATCCAAGCTGGCAGGCCTGAAGCTGTAGGAGGCACCTCTGCATTGTGGTGTGATACTGGTGGATCTAATTAGAGCATTTCAGCAGCTCCACAGAATCAACAGAATCGTGGAATTGTTGGGGTTGGAAGGCACCTCTGGAGAACATCCCTGTTGCCAAGGCGGGGTCACTGGAGCAGGTGGACAGGAACACACCCAGGTGGCTTTGGGATGTCTCCAGAGAGGGAGACTCCTTGTTCTCCCTGGGCAGCTGTTCCAGAGCTCTGCCACGCACAAAAGTAAAGAAATTCTTCTCCCTGCTGAGGTGGAACTCCTTGTGGCTCAGCTTACAGCCCTCTCCTCATCCTGTCGCTGAAAATTCTGTCCCTATCCTCTTGACCCCCACCTGGTGGGAGGGACGGGGCTGACCCAGCCCCTGACATCAGTTGTTTTCCCAAGTGCTTTTTGCAGCCCTGGAGCACGACCCCGCAGCGGGGGTGCGGTGCCACGTCCCTTCCACATCTGGTGGCACAGCACTGGCATCCAGCCTGGCATTCCTGGGAAACCTCAGCTCAGACTAAACAAGCCTGGCCCAAACCCCCCCAGCAGGCCACGGGGTTCTGTCTCTCAGTGATGCCGTGATGATTTTTTTTTTTACCTGTTATTTTTATGTAGCTTTTATATATTCTCAGTACCCTTAACACACATAATTGGAATTCTTTAAACCTACTGTCTTAATGTAATCTTAATATTGTACTCAGCCAAAAAAACAAATATCCTAAAAACCTCACAATTAAATACCAAAATAACCTTATGGTGTCTTAAAAAAACCAAAGATCCTTCTGAAACATATCCTATAAACTGAAATTAAGCCTATCTAAAAATAATACTTTAAAATAGAAAAATGTCACGCTATTCATTTAAGCTTCTCATTAAGACATCTTTGTTAAATATGCTAATTTACAAAATCTATACAATTATATATGCAATCTATAATATATATAGATTTCAACATATTCCACTTTAACGAATTATTACACCATAAAAATCCTTGTTAAATACCAAAATAAAACCCCTTTATCCCTTAATTGTGTCTAACTCTAAAACCAAAGAAAAGACATCACCAGCAGAGTCAGCCCCCGCTGCAGCCCAGGGCAGAGCTGGGAGATGTGTCCTAGAAGGATGACTTTCCTTACTGGAGCTGCCTGTGTAAAGTATTACTAATTTTGGATAAGAGGACATTGATTATCTTCGATTGATAATATTTTTTCCCAGTGTCTGGGTGGTTGGTGGAGTGGCTGCCTCCTACCAGGCTGGAAAAATGGCAAAGTCAGGAAGTGTGACTGCTTCAAAAAGCTCCTCTTTGCTCTGAAAATCCACCAGCTTGACACAAGCACTTGCGTGTGTGTGTGGGCATGGTTTGGCTCTGTTTCTGAGGCAAACATGTTTCCAAGGAGAAAAACAGACTCAGCTCACTAATACTACAACTATTTTATTTTTTTGGAAATTTTTTGAGGGCTCTGGGCTGGCAGGTGCTAAATAAGAAGCTTTCCAGTCTGGGATAATGGGGTCATTCATAATTATCATGGCTACATTTGGGCCTGACCACTGAATTCCCAGCAACCCAAGGCATTCAGATGGGCAGTGAAATATAAAAATAATCTTCAAATAATGACATAGAACCTCACAAGAGTTGTGATCGCTGTCATTATTTAGGACTATTGCCACCATTGCTTTTTTATTTCCTGTACAGGGTTTACTGTGTCCTTAGAGCTGGTGCTGAGTTTTCTCTTCTGCACTGTCATTAGAGGATGTTTCATTTTGATCAGGGCAATACTGTTCAGTATTTAAAGTTTAGGAGTAGCTTTTAAAGACAAAACAGAAGGCAAGGAGAAGTAGCTAATTGTGGACTTCAGCATTTTGCACCCTCACAGCCCCTTAGTGCTAATCATGAAAATCAGCAGACATTCCACAGACAGGGAGGATTATGGTTTCCATACAAGATGTCACTTCTGTTTATGCCTGGCATGCTCTATTTTCCTAACTTTCTATATGATCCCTGCCCACAAAAGAAGGCACGTGTGGTTTGGGAAGGGCCCCATCTCCTGGTATTTCATATTTTACGAAACCACAAATACAACAGCCTTACAAGCTCTTGAAATGAAATACAATTTAAGAAATGTAATCCATTACCGTCATAATAGAATTTCTATAAAAATAATAAAAGAAAAACAAGAGAAAATAGGTCCTGAAAGTTATAGGCCAACTGGGAAGTCGTTGTGGCTTTGGCCTAGCTATCAGCATGTCAAACCTCAGCCTTGTCCCAGGCAGCAATCTAATTGTAAATTATGTATATACAGAACATCATTTCTTAGCTTTGGCTTTTCGTGACCCCCTTCCCTGCTTTCCCTTTCTTCACTCCAACCTGACACGTAAGAAATATTGAAGTGTTTGCACTAATGGAGAAATGACAACGTGCAGTCAAACTTAAACCAGCTGTTTCCCCACGCTGGGAGCACAAAGAGCCAGGCTGGGAATATTTATAGCTTGACTGGCCTCTAGTGAGCCAGACGCCGACTGCCTGCGTTTGCCACCATGGCCTTGAGGCTTCAAGCAGCTGCGGGCTGCAGGATAGCTGGGGAAAGCTAAAGGGAAGAAAATAAAGAAAGAAAAGGAGAAGACTGGATTGTTTGATGGGAGGCGAGCGGTTGCTGCGTGTACAGCTGGGTAAAAAAGCACCCTCTGTTGTGTTTGCAGAGAGCCAACAGCCCTGTTGTGTGCTGCCATGGGAGAGAGGAGCCTGAGGTGTCTCCAGGTGATATCTCTGAGGGACCCTGAGCAGAGGTTTTTGCCCCAGCTTTGGGTGCTCTGTTCACCATGCCCCTTTCCAGCCTCTCTGGCCATGCTGGGGCTGCTGGACCGAGCAGTGCTGGGACTGAGTAGCCCAGGGGGGGCCTGCACTTTTCTTCTTTTTCCTTTTGTCTTCTTAAGATGGCTTCTGACACCTCATAGCAAAGGTTTGCAGATTTTTCACCATGGTTTCAGCACCAGTTTAAGCATCTTTCCCCAGTGGTGTGTTTCTGAGGGACTCCCCTGCCTTCCACAGACCTGGCGGCTCATTCCCACCCTGGCCATCCTTTTTCCAGTTACTTCCTCACCCATTTATTTACTTCTTTGTGTTCAGTTCCCCATCCCAGGTCACTGAACAGTTGGGCAAGAGCCTGTGTAAGCACCCCAGGGATATTTCAAGCCATGTGAGTTTTCTGGCATTTTCATGCCTCTTTTGTGCTGGAGTTCTCTGTGGTAAATTTTGCTCTCACAAGAAGTCTCAGAAGGGAGCCCAGAGGAGGCAGCAGGATGGGCAGAGGATGGAGCAGCTCTGCTGGCAGGAAAGGCTGGCACAGCTGGGATTGTTCCCCTGCACAGGAGAAGCTTTGGGCTGAGCTCAGGGTGGCCTTGCAGGGCCTGCAGGAGTTTCAGGAACCATGGAGAGAGACAGGGCATGGAGGGACAGCACCCAGGGAATGGCCTTAAAATGAAAGAGGAAAGGGTTGGAAGGGATACTGGGAAAAAATTCTTCCCTGTGAGGGTGGTGGCAGAGCAGCTGTGGCTGCCCCTGGATCCTTGGCAGTGCCCAAGGCCAGGCTGGAGCCTGGGGCTGGAGCAGCCTGGGACAGTGGGAGGGGTCCCTGCCATGGCAGGGAGGTGGGACTGACTGATCTTCAAGTTCCCTTCCAACCCAAATAATTTGAGGGTTCTTTGATTCTCTGACAAGTGCTGAGGCCTCCAAAATCACCTCTGGAGGTGCTTTTCAGAGTCTCAGCACAGGCTCCTTCTTCCCTGGGAGTATCTGGCTGTCCCCACTGTACTTCAAAGTAATAAATTTCTGGGAAGTTTCAGGTTTTTTCTTCATGGGCCACTTCTTTAGTGACAAACTCCTTGGGAAGGAAGCAGTGACTGAATTCTGTACAACTTGAGCAGCTGCAGTGAATGAGGATGAGGCTGAGCAAGCTTTGCAATGCTCAGTATGAGCTGACCTTCTAGGAGGATCTGTAATCCAAGCTGTGCTTAATTAATAAACTTTTGAAGACATGTAGATATTTGGAGAATACATTTCTTCTCATTTATTTCCCTCTGAAACTCAGAAATATTGAACGGAGGGGTTTATATTATGGGCCTGACAAATGAAGGGTTTTGCTGATTCCTAATCTGAATTTCTCTGGCACCTTGCACTTCAGCAGAACACTGGTGTTTTATGTCACCTGGGGAAAATAGTAGCATAGTGAAAAGGAAAAAATGTGTTTCATGCACTTACTTCTGAACTTACGTCTGCTTTCATCAGAATCAATGGCTGGCAAAACTCCGATCAGCTTCGGTAGGAGAGGGTGATAAATTTAACTATCAAATCAGCTTGATTTTAAGTAACCCTGCATAAAGGTGAGGCTTTCAGATCCAAGGAGAAAATACTTTCTCAGCAGACATTTATCAGCTCAAGCCTGGACAAAGTGTTCTTGGGTACCATGATTGTGAGTAGTCTTACCTCTTTTTTTTTTTTTTCTTTTTTTTTTTCTTTTAATTCCAGGTGTAACACAGTATATTTACAAAGGGCAAAAATAACAGGCAGCCGTGAAGAAAAACATCTCTGGTTTCATTTCAGACCTGGAGCTGGGGATGAATCACTGCAGAGCTGCACCCTTCATTCTGGGCACACTTTCCAAAAGCTGCTTTTCCAACCTGCTCCCCTGGTGGTTCAGAAATAAAGCAGACTCACAGAAAGTCCTAAAAAAACCCTTTTGTAGACAATCACTCTCTTGTTGTTCTGGGCACTAGAAACACCGATTTCTAGCATCTGCTTGCATTTTCAGTTTTGCTTTCTGTACTGTAGAAGTTTGTTCCAGGCAGTTGAGTTAAGCCCTGGCTCAGTGGTTTAGGGCACACACTCAATTTGAAGTGCCAGAGTAGTCCTGTTAAATCCCATGGAGCTGGTTCCATGCCTGAAATTAAGCGTGGTCTTAGGAGATTTGAGGGATGTGGGATTTGCTTGTCCACCCACTGAGCTAAAGAGACAAAACTCTTGACCATCTGCTTCTGGATTTTAATGAAAAGTTATGACTTATTTATGATCTTCTTCCCCACCCCTGTCTGTTTATATTCAGATCAGAAAACCATCTCAGCAGCCCTGTCAGATTGCCAAAAGCTGTGTGCTACTGGATCTTTCACATCATTTACTGTTCAGTGTTTACAAGAGTGTTTTTAATGCACCATTGCTTGTAGAACTGCTGTAGGCTGCTACTGATGGGATATTTCACTTTGGAGTCCCTTTATCCCGAGTTTCTTTCCCCAGAGAAAAACCCCAAAAATTAAATAACTGTGCCAGTAAACGAAAGGATGTTGCTAGCTCTCTGCTTCCTAAAAATTCCGTGAATGGGCCAAACAGTTCTTTGCAACAGAATTGCTCTGGGGAGTTGGAGTCCACATCTGCACAGGTATAAGGGCAAGTGGTGGAGGATGTTTCCAAATATCCATAATTTAAAGTGCAGACCCACTCATGCATTTATGCCATTGGTATTTGTGAAAGGGAACATTTCACTCGCAAGGAATCATCACCAGAGCTCTCCTCCAGAGTTTACATCTGAAACAAAAAGCAGCTTTGTTTTGCCCTGCTCTGTTTGGACAGAAATAAGCTGCATCCCAGGGTTATATTTAGTGGTGTGTGGTAGGAGAGCAAAAGTAAACCTGAGAAAATGTTGCCCAAGTGCTCTGGTTGGGCTGGATTCACCACCACACAGTGGCAGGTGTTGACTGTGTTTTCCCTCCTGTGTTTTTCAGTCCTGGGGCTGACAGAGCAGTTGCAGGGTTTTTACACAGGGCAGATTTCTTACGGGATGTGTTGAGAGGCATCCTGGAAAAAGTGTGTGAAGCCAACATTTTCTGGGCAACATTCAAGGCTGTCTTCCTTCTCCTAAAGATGATGTTGTCAACCATTGAATGATCTCTGAGATGTATTTGCTTTTTAAACTGAAAGCCAGCAGCAGTTGATTTTTTTTCTTTAATATCTCTCCTTACATAGAAGGGTGAAATTAGCACAAACACTGCTATAGTTTAGTAGTCATCAGTTAATAGAAAAAAAAAAAAAGCATGCTATAGATAAAACTGAGTTTTGGTGTTTAAGGTGTACACTAAGTTTTTGTCAGTTCTCCAAGTGCTAATTCTTTCTTTAAAGCACACATTTGAGAATTATAATGGGATTAGTTCCTGAGCCATGGTAGTGATGAGCAGTCAACACAACTGAGTCACAGGGCCTGAAAGGGGCTCCAGGAGAGCTGGAGAGAGACTTTGGACAAGAGCCTGGAGTGACAGGAAAAGGGAGAAAGACCTTGAACTGACTGAGGGCAGAGTTTGATGGTTTCTGGGCAGGAATTGTTCCCTGGGAGGGTGGGCAGGGGCTGGCCCAGGGTGCCCAGAGCAGCCTGGCACAGTGGGAGGGGTCCCTGCCATGGCAGGGGGTAGAGCTGAGTGATGTTTAAATTCCCTTCCCACCCAACCCGCTCTGTGATTCCATGAATCTATGACTTGCCTCTTGTTTAGTGAGACCACAGCACAATTTCAGGAGTTAAATGGCAGGACTAAAGGAAAGCTTGTTAGTTATGAGGTATTGCTAAAGAAACCAATCCCCAGCTAACACCCTTCTTCCCTTGCCAAACAACCTCTTTACATTTAAAGGTATTCCCCGTGGCTAAGTTCTTTATTTTGATTTTTGTAACAATTTTTCTCCCTCTGATGAAACACGTTGTAGACATTAAATTAAGGGACAAATATGTCTGTGTCTGCCAGAAAGAAAACTGTGATGCAATTAAAATGCCATTAGGGAACCCCCTGTGGGATGTTAAACCTAAAGACTCTATTCAGAAAGCAAAGCCAAAATTAAAGAGGTGTCTGGTTGCAGATCCTCTGCAGATTTCCCTGTCTTGACTACAGTACCATGGAGACTGAGCTAGTCAGGAGCTGAAAGGTTTTTCCACTCATGCGTGTGGTATTTTGAATCATGGCTTTGGCAAATGTTCCTTTTTTTTGCGAGCCTTACATAGAAATGTGAGTACATTGCATGACATGAAGTGCAGCTGAGTGTGGAACAACGATGGCAGTGGAGGTGGGCAGCTCTCCAAGCCTTAGACTGCTTGGACAACGGCGACTAAGAACAGTTTTCCCCCAGAAAATATGCAATAAGTGCAATTTCTGTGTGTCTCAGTTGTCTGTGAGATGCTTGGAGAGGGAAATGCAGCTCCTTGCAGCCACCAGGCTGAGCAAGCTTATGACCAAGCCTCCATTCCATGTCTGGAATTAAATTATTAGTATTTATAATTTCTGGAGAAATATGAGATCCTGATCCTTTGATAATAGGAATAAATATATGGTGTGTTGAACCTGGTTGGTGTTTTTAGACAGCTGAAGTAATCTGCAGTCACTGGGTGGGGGGGTTCTGGTTATCCCAGGTGCTCGACCCCCCCCATTTTCCATTTCATTCCAGGTAATTCTCTACAGGTGATATTAACAAGGATTGGAATAATAATGGAAGCACACCTTATCTTGTCTGCCTAGGAATTCTCCAGATGACTGCAGCGTGGCAAAAGGAGGGAAGATGGTCAGCAGCTCAGACAGTGTGGGGATGAACTATGGAAACTACATGGAGGAGAAGCACGTTCCACCCCCAAACATGACGACCAACGAACGAAGAGTCATTGTGCCAGCAGGTAAGGCCCTCTACACCAAAACTGCTAGCTGAAAAAGATGCATTTCCCTCAAGCCCACTAAGCTTACTTAAGAGGGTTTGGAGAAAAGGAGTGATGCGGGTGATCAGGAGGGAAAAAACAGCAATTTGTAGGGGTTATTGAGAGAATGAGCTGAGAAGGGTCACAGTGACACACTTCCTCAGTCTGTTCTTCTCATCTTCAAGAGCAGAGCAGGCTGATAACAGGCACTCAGATCTTATCTGACTCCTGTAGCTCCTTTTGGAGGATTTCACCCTAAAGTGGGCAAAAAGGAAGAAGCACCTCTATTTCTTGTCCTCTGGATAAGCGTGGCACAGGGTGTGTGGGAGAAAGAGAGAGAAAGGATCACTTTAGCACAGATTGTCTTTGAAAATACCAAAAAATAGCTTCTGTGAGATCAAACAGGGCATAAAAAGCCTTTAAGTGGGTTATCCCTTGAGTCTGGGCAGCATAAAACTTTTTAATAAGAAAACTGACGACTCCACTGCAATGTAAGAGCACAATTGAGAAATTCTTGGTCAGCCTTGGCAGGCTTGGCTGTGGGATTCAACAGTTGATGGGACAAGAAGGTTGCTGCCTTATCCTCCAGACAAACCTGGAATATTTTGCAGAATAATTAGCGTGCCTTCTTCCAAGTCACAGCATCATGACATCTGTGGGTGTTCCTAAACCACAGGCTATGCACAGGGGAAACTCAACACCTGCAGCCAGGAGGGGATGTTTTGCTGCTGGTTCCTCTCCAGCAGAGAGCTGCCTGTCTGAAATATTTCTGCCTCTGCCATGTTGCTTAATATTCTTACAGTTTTTCAGTTGCTTAGACATGCAAGAGTACTCACCACTTTTGCAAGCTGTGATTATTTCAGTTATTTGTCAAGAAAGGTGTGGACAAATCTGTTGTGGTGTCCTCTGCAATGGTATTGTCAATTCTGTTCTGGAGACAGGAGAGTGATGCTCCGAATAATAAGTGTCCTGCCAACCCTGAATTACACAGCTTTTGAATTTTCTCCTACAGTATTCCTCTTCCTGGTGTTTGGCACTTTTTAAAGAAGTCTTTTAGTAATCCTTAGCATGGTTAGCTCAGCAAGGGATTTTTTTGTTTAGTGTGTTCCTGGAGGTGTGTTTGAGATGGGTTTGAATGACTGTCAAAGAGCAAGATGGGTCACAGTCGCAGCCTTGATGCTTTGAGATCACTTGAAGAAATTATTGGGCAAAAATCAGTGGGTTTTGTTTACTGTATAGGCAGTGTGCCGGTCATGTGGTGAAGTTAGAAGTAAAATTCACATTTTCCGCTGTGGTGACTTTCTATTTATCATAATTAAGGAGCATTAAAAAATTATAGACATAATGAAAATATTTTGGTAGATTTCCTAGTGTTTGTTTACTTCAGAGCAAACTGAAGTTTTCAGTGTTCTCTGCTGTGGATGTGGGCAAACTCATCCAGACCCAAGATTTATCACCTGACTTGCATCCCTCTAGATTCCTGCTTATTTCATACCAGATGGAGGCATTATTTTAAGTGGTTTTTGGTGGAATTCAGGAGGTCTCCACCTCTTTCAGACCAGCCTGAACAACAGTGAAAATAGGGGGAATGGCACTGAAGTTAAGCCATAGAAAAGGCATTTAGGCTGCCATTCATGTCCCAGATTTTCATGGGATGGACAACATTTAGTTGACCTCCACATGCTCCATTCTCAGCCTTGAGGATATCACAAAACCACAGAGTCATTAAGATGATAAGGAAGAAAGTCTTGAAGAATTGTTTTCCCCCTGGCTTTACTCTTTTTTTCTGCAAAAAGTATGAACTTTTCATGGTATGAGCTGAGGGACCTTCATGTTGTTGGTTCCTTATTCAAGAGCAAGGAAAAGTAGAATTGGGAGAGAAATAGAAAACAAGGAGTATAGAGGGAAAAAAGAAAAAGCTTAAGTTAAAATTAAGGATTAATTAAAAAACATTTTGTTAGAAATCTGGGGCTCTTTTTCCCCAGATGGTTTTGCCAGTACTTCAGGTATTGAATACAAACCCCTGCAGATGTAGCAATGTACAACACAGCAGTCTGGGAAAAAAAAAACTCAGAATATTTTAATATTCTAATATTACTGACTAGAGACCCACTCTAATTTGTGAAACAACTGCTCGAACGTGTGAGTGCTTATTTAACCTGCACCCAAGAAAGATTCTTTCAGACACGAGTTGGAGGTTTCACTTGAATAAAGATAAGGATTGAACAGAGAGTTTTGAAAACAGTTCAGCTCCAGCTTGCAGTGCTGTCGGTGGGCCAGAAGCTCTGGCAGTCTGTGGCTGAAAATGCCTGAAAACAAAGAGGCAGAAGGAGCTCACTCAGCAGCACAGGGTTTGTTGTTAACACTCACAGCTCACAGCTCTCCACGGCTGATCTCCCTTGCGCTCAGCACACCAAGGGGGGATTATTTTGCCCTGGGACAGTACCTCAGCAGTTCCCCCTTCTCTGCCTGATTTTGTGCCCTGTGGCCCCCTGCAGACCCCACGCTGTGGAGCACTGACCACGTGCGCCAGTGGCTGGAGTGGGCGGTCAAGGAGTACGGGCTGCCGGACGTGGACATCCTGCTCTTCCAGAACATCGACGGCAAGGAGCTCTGCAAAATGACCAAGGATGACTTCCAGAGGCTCACCCCCAGCTACAATGCAGACATCCTCCTGTCACACCTACACTACCTCAGAGAGAGTAAGCCAGTCCTCCGCCGGGCCTGCAGTCAGTCCCAGATTTATTGCTGGGAATAATTGGGTTTTTCAAGCGTCTGTTGCAAATGTTGGCATTCCTAAGAGTGTAACGGGGAGCCCAGCCCAAATCCTGTTGAGTTTGATGGAAAGATTCACAATTAATTTCACTCATGTTTATCAAAGAGAAGAATTAGGGACTCTTTCTGTGTATCCATCTCAGAGAAAAAAAATTGAGTTGAAGCTCAGCGTATTCAGCAGGGAGAAAAATCACATGGGGTTCAGTGCTAATGTTTTTTCTGGTCACGTACTCATTTCTTTCCATTTTAACTGATTGAGAGTGCAAACATTGATTCATAAAGTGAATTCCAGGCATGATTCTAAGGACTGGTAGCAGTTTGCTGTACTCTGAGTAGGATCGGGAAGATTCAACTGAATTAAATTTTTAAAAAAAATAAAAATCTGTAAATTCATAGGAAAAAAGGAACAGTCCCTGAAGTCTGAATGCAAATTAATTGTAGTGCATGGCTAGAATTTCAGTGGGAAAAAAGGGACTAGGGATTACCTGGATTGAGGGCTTTCACCTAAATTTGAGGAAAATTTACCTCAGTTTAAAGAAGTTTAAATGGCCATGGTTTTTAGAGAAAAAAAACACCAAGCATTGCAACACCAGTGCGGTGCAGTCTCCTCCACACGCACACCGTCAATATCCAGCCAGAAATTTTGTGCATTCATTACAATCAATTGTGATATTGGATAAATGAATGCCCGAATTTACCCTGTAGCCCACACACCTCCCTCCAAACTGCAGGCTGTTGATAGATTCACACTCAGGCAATCCTGTCAGGGGAAAAATATGGTTTAAAAAGATAATTCACAATTTTTTTTACATTTTGGTGTTGCTTTTTGTTTTGTTTTGTAGCTCCTCTTCCACATTTGACTTCAGATGATGTTGATAAGGCCTTACAAAACTCTCCACGGTTAATGCATGCTAGAAACACAGGTAATGCTGGCACTGCTCCCACTGCTGTAGGTCATCTTCTAAAAGCACAGGATTCCTTTCCATGGGCTGCTTGCTAAAAAAATGGAGGTGGTAAATCAGGAGGGAGGCAAGAGAACCCCCTCCCTGCTGTCTGTGTGTTTTCTGCACAGACACACAGAGAAAAGGTGAGATCACGCAGGGCCAGGTGGTGCAAAAACGGTGCAAAAATTTCTGATGTCCTGCAAGAGAATGGGATCCCTGACACAGCATAAAAACTGCAGGCTTGAGGCCTTTAATTTGAGGATTTTTTTTGGTCCTTCTGTCCATTCTGCTGTCAGATCTACTCCATGAATCCCTAGAAACTTTGTGGAGCTCCAAAGTGCTTTGGGCTCTGGGGAGTGGGGATGTCTCCCCTTCCATGGACTAAACATTGTGGAAATCAATAAAATTGCTCTTTAGGCAGTTAGCTCATCTCATCTTCTAGCTGCCGTGGGACTTGAGCTGGGAATTCCACTAAGTCTGATGTTGTAATCAATGCTAAGTCTGATCTGAATTTAAAATTATTTTTGTTGATATTCACCCTTCTGTTTATTTGGCCCAGGAAAGTGTTGAGTGTAGGCAGGAGAAAGACACATGCCTCATCTATCTTTCAGGATGCAACTTAAAATATTTATGAAAAAGTTCAGAATCTATTTTCACTTGTTCTAACAGTTGTGCAACAGAGGCTGGCATGGAATTGTACAAATAATGTGATTTACATCCCTACAAAAGATGTTTGGAATATTGCATGATCATGCCTGAGGGTGTTAGTTACCTACAGTGACCAGAAATAACAATTCTCTATGAGAAAGGAAAAAGATAATACAAAGGATAATGCAAACGAGAAAGAAAACAAAACTTGGATTACAGTTGCTTCTTTCAAATTTTATTTGGTTTTTCATTCTGAGTGAGTTTCATAGCGAAATTCACTGGATTAGAAGATCTTTCCCTGACATTAGAGGTTTACCACTGGTCATAGTAGCAAACAAAGCCCTGCTGTGGCCTCTAGGCCTGCTGCAAACCCCACCAAAGGCAACAAAAATTTTCCCATTTACTTTGCAGTGGTTTGGAATAAGATTAAAGTCCTTTTTGAAAATAGATGGACTTGATGGTCTTTTCCATCTCTGGCTTTTAGAGATTCTAATCTGCAAGCAGCTTCCACTTAGAGATATCCAAGTGTTGTTCAGCAGTTCTGTGTGTTATCTTTTTCTCTATGTGTGCACTGACAATGATATTCTGAAATTCCTTTCACCAAAATGGGATTGTCTGTTATGGGGGAGTGTGAATAACATCGTGCTGATCATCAGCATATGGGAAATTAGTTGTTCAATTTTCAGTGGACCACGAAAGAGTGAGAAAAAAAGTTCAAGCAGTAATTGGCCTTTTTGATGTTCCTGGAGAGGGTCGTCTGGCTTAGTCAGAGCAATTTCAATGCCTGAGAAAAGGGAGTTTCCATTTCCTACATCAAGCTCAATATTTCTCATATTTTCACTCTGGGGAAGATTATTGAAATATCTGAGGGTCTGACCCAAAAGTCTCTGTTGAAAAAAATGAGCCTTTCTGGGAATGCACTGATGAAGGCAAAGAGTTTTTATTTTAGAGGATACAAAGCCACCTTCCCACGTGGAGGTGTCTGTGGTAAAAAGGATTTCCTGATCTTGACTCTCTCCTTCTTAAAACAGATTTTGCACAGACTTTTATCCAGTAATTTGAATGGATTCACATGGATGTAAAGATTATTGGAATGAGCTTTTATATATAAAGTCCAAAGGCAGAAATTAGTTATTCAGAGTCTTCACTCATTCACTCTACAGGAGGGTAAAATATTGGTGGGTCTGGGGACTGTGGAAATGAATCTTTAGATGTATGTCCTCTTCTTTCTCTTCAGGAGGTGCCACTTTCATTTTTCCAAACACATCAGTTTATCCAGAAGCAACACAAAGAATTGCAACCAGGCCAGGTATGAACAATGACTGCTTCTTGTGTGCTGTGATCTTACTCACTTCATCTCTTGAAATGTCTCATTCTTCTTCTCCCTCAACTCCCTTTTCACAAATATGAGGCTCTGTTTTGAACACACACATTATATACTTATATATATATATATATATATATATATGTGTCTATATAATTGTGTGGAGTGAAACAATTAAAGATATTATTAAATTATTAAATAATAGTTTAATAAGTCCATTTCTTCCACAAATCTCTGTCTTTGAAGCAATTGTATCAACTTTTATAAGCACTGGGGAATCAGAATTCCTGAGCTCTGTTCACTGGTTCTGTTGCACTGTCCCAGCACAGTTAATTTTCAATGCCCTTCATCTTTCTGTAAAATGAGACTAAAATTCCATTAAAATACCCTAAAAATACCCTAAAAATGCAGGATGTGTGCTTCTCCTGCTATCTGCATTTTATTCATGTTTGAGGCAAGAAAAACCCACAACAATCTGATTGTAAGAGTCTTAAGTAAAATCAAAGCATAAGGAAGTTCTCAATGGTCAAAATTTTGAAACCTGTGAAATTTTTGTGGATGTGCTGATTTTTGAAAGGCTAAGGGGAATAATTAGAGAAGGTGAGGACGTGGCTATGAAGCCAAAGATTTTCTTTTATAACCTTTCACCACAAAAGATGCTGGAAAAATGCCTAATCTGGACATTTGCTTTTCCAATAATGAGTCCAACATACTAAGGGACATCAAGAGGAATTGCAGCAAATACTCAATTTAAAGGAAGTCCATTACTGAGCCAGAGGCAAAAATCCAAGTGCTCTGAAGGGACATGCCCTGGAATTGGCTGAGCTCTGGTGAAAAGATACCTTGGCAGGTTAAAAGAGCGGGTTTGAACAGCAATTTTATTTGATTTTATCTGTGCTCCAGGGCAGAGTCCAGGAGGGTTTAACAGTACAGATACTGTTTTATAGAGCCTTGTATACAAGTATAGATGCAGTCTGTAGATTTGGTAATTGATAATTAGAAAAGAGAGAAAAGGAAACAACTACCAGGCCATTATATCAAGAAATTTAACTTTGTTTGGATCCTTGGAAATCAAACTCTGCTAGATTTGTTTTTTTATATTAATGGTTAAAATGGGAACTGCTGATCCAATGCAAACATTTGGCTTTCATAAGGTGTTCGTCAAAACACCCCACAACTATTTACAATAGAATTTAAATCAGTTTATCATAAGAAACAAATTACGAAGTGGCTATTTAGCCTATCACAAATAATGGGCATCTTAAGTTAAGTTGGGGTTGTTCAGCCTGGAGAGGAGAAGCTTTGGTGTGATCAAAGTGTGGCCTGAAGGAGCTGCAGGAACCATGGAGAGACAATTTCCAGGGCACGGAGGGACAGCAGCCAGGCAATGGCTGCAGAGTGGGATTGGATGGGAGATTGGGATGCAGGAATTGTTCGTGGCAGGGGGGGCAGGGCTGGTCTGGAATTGCCAGAGCAGCTGTGGCTGCCCCTGGATCCCTGGCAGTGGCCAAGGCCAGGCTGGAGCCTGGGGCTGGAGCAACCTGGCACAGTGGGAAGAGTGGAACAAAATGGTCTTCGAGGTCCCTTCCACCCCAAACCATTCCATGATTCTGTGATTTTGTTGTTGATCAAGCCCAGAGATTCATACACAGGATTCCTGTCCAGGTACCCAGGAGGTTCATTAGGGAGAAACAACTTGCCAGTATATTAACAACTGAAAACACAAGTTGATAAATGCAGCACAAGGCACAAGTTATTTGCATATCTTACTGATTCCAAATTAGCCCCCTTCACTCATGAAGGAACAACTTAACACAGTCATCTTTATTTATGGCACAGTGGCAGCCACTGCTCTGCTCGTGGGCCAAAGTGAAAAATGGGAATAAATGAAGAACCAGGGTGGAGAATCCCACGGGAAATGTGGCTGTGCCATTAAATACCCCAGCAGTGTGGCCTTGCATGGAAAGCTGTGTCAATCATCCCTTATCAGAAAGGCTCTGTGCAGACTTTGGAGGTGCTTAGAAACGCCTGGGAAAAGCCATGGGAGTATGGAAAAATCTTTGGAGCATGTAGAGAGATACAGAGGCTTGAAACTGTTTGAATCACGGTCTGGGGCTGAGGAAACGTGATTTAATTATCAAAATAAAGAGTGTCACAGAGCACCTGCTTAGTGTCAGTGTAAGAAGAAGGGATATTCCAAATAAATTAAACATTTTCATGGAGCATTAAAGCAGACTGGGGTACCCGGGAGCTCTCAGGGACGCTAGGGAATGTCAACACAAATAGGGATGAGAAAACAAAGCAGAACTATAGAAATAATCACCAAACAAAAATCCAGGGGCACCAAACTCTCCGTAATTCCCAGCAGAAGTGAACATAAGACCAGGGCGACCTGGTGTCCTGCAGGAAAAGCTATGCCAGTGGAGAGGATTTCATGCAAAGTCTTGAATGAGTCTATTTTCCTCTGGACTTGAAGGAAAACCCAGATTTTTTGTTCCCTGACATGGTCTATGATTTCCATATTTGTTTCATCCTACGTGTGATGAAAAAATAAAATGTTAATTCTCGTTAGAGGAAATGGTCCAAAACCACATATCAGACATGGTGAGCTCCTTCATTTCAGCATTTTTATCTAACTCACATTTAAAATGACACTTAGCAAAATGCTCTCTGTGTCAGCATCTTTCTGCGTTCACACAGTCCACAAGTTGTGGAATTCCAGTTTAGTTTTAGAGTGTCTCTGTTCTTCTGTGCAGAGCTAAACATTTTCTACAAAAAACTGATACAAAGTGATTTTGGAAGTATTGTTTTATTTAGTCTTTTACAACTGAAAGTTGATGGCCGTCTTCAAAGTCAGAATTTTTATTCAGAGAAAGAGGGGTTTTTGCAGAAACTCAGTTTTCTTTCAGGAAACCGTTTTCTTGGCTTGTTCTGTGGCTTTCCTTTGAGTTAAATGTCACATTTCAACCAGACTGCGAAGAAGCTTTGCCATAACAAAGCACTGTTCATGTGAGAGCAAAAGCAGACCCTGGGGACAGCCACTTGATGACATGAAAAAGGTCAAAAATGAGGAGCGGGGGGAATAAATAATGTTCAGTGGGAATCAGCCAAATCCTGGGGTGCAGTTCTGGAGAGGGTAATTTAGCAGTGCCATTGTTAAGGCACTACAATAGCAAATGGGAAATGAGCAGGGCTGGCAGTGCAAGGGAAGATTTCTCAGTCACCTTTACAACAGAACGTGAGGTTTCAGTGGCAGTAACACAACAAGGCTCTCAGGGACACCTGGCTGGGGTTTGTCTCACCAAACAGGAGCATTCCCATCAGGGATCTGTCCGGGATAAGGACATGTTGTGCTGATATCTCATGGACAAGAACAGATCCACTTATCTGGAATAACAACATGTTTATCAAGGCACGATGCTGAACCCAGCATGAAGCAGGAACTTTGCTCTATTTCAAGAAGAGCTGATGACGTGATTTTTCTTTTCACGGAGAGGGCGTAGTCAAAAGATCATCTTGTGATGGGATGAGTTAAAAGGCAAAACATTTTCCTCACAGTACTGAATTTGTTCCGAGTATGATTCAAGTGCCACCAAGTACAAGCACACACAGCATCTCCCAGTCCTCTCAGGGCACAGGTGTCTGATGATTTGGAGATCAAAAAATAGAGGAGAGGAGAGGAGAGGNAAAAGAAAAGAAAAGAAAAGAAAAGAAAAGAAAAGAAAAGAAAAGAAAAGAAAAGAAAAGAAAAGAAAAGAAAAGAAAAGAAAAGAAAAGAAAAGAAAAGAAAAGAAAAGAAAAGAAAAGAAAAGAAAAGAAAAGAAAAGAAAAGAAAAGAAAAGAAAAGAAAAGAAAAGAAAAGAAAAGAAAAGAAAAGAAAAGAAAAGAAAAGAAAAGAAAAGAAACTGCAGGTGGAATTGTGGTTGGGACGTCTTTCTTGGCAGGGAGGTGAAAAACTGTAAAGAAAAAATAGGTTCCTTATGTCAGCACAATCTGCCTGGTAAGGGAATCTGGAGAGGAGGCAGAGAGCAACCTGCCAGGGAACTGACCAGGCAAGGCAGGAGTGTGCAAGATACCTGCAAGCCCCCCACAGCTGAGCCCCCTCTGTACAGACAGAACTCAGAACCTGCTGGAATTATAACCAGAGTAATGCTGGATTTTTTTAATTTTTTTTTTTTTCTGGATGGTAAAGTCTCTCACTAAACAGCAGTGCTGATCTCAGCCTGGGAAGGACATTTCAAATCACAATGATCCATATTCTGCTCAAATGAGCACCTGTAAAATTCACATTATTTTCTATGAAGCTGTGGAATAGTTCTCAACAAGTCAGGGATACAAGGTTATTCATAGGGAAAATGCAGTGCAAAAATCAATTGCAAATCTCAGCAAAAGCCAAGGTTTTGAAGTGTAGGATTCTGGGAGGTGGCAGTGCTGGCAGTGCCAAACAGATTAAATAAATTCAAGGCAATTTGGTTGTGCATTTTACATTACAGTTTATATCCATGCAATGCTGTTTCTCCCAGTGCTTGGAAATGGGCAGAGACATCTGCCTTGCACAGAGCCAGTCTGGGGCTGTTTCTTTCCTTTCTAACTGGTTTCCTTTCCAAACATAAATTCTGAAATAAAGCACAAGTAGTGTTGAGAGTCAGGACATCTGCACCAGCTTAGTTCCACCAGGTGGGCACTGCTGCCTTCCTGAGATCCTGGAAAGTACAGGAGTCTGATTTTGGCAGTCATTTCAGCTAATGTGTTAAAGTCAGCTGTGGAAAAGCACAGGAAACTGCCAAAGGTTTCTGAGAGTAAACCAAACATTTGAATTTGCTACATTTGCTTTATGAAGAGAGCTTTTATGATTTAGTTTTTTTCTTTTTTTTTTTTTTTTTAATATGCTAAAGCACTGAAATAAAATAGAAGTAACAAGTACATGAAAAAAAGGGAAATGAATATTTAGTTGTATAAATTTAAGAAGCTTTTCCCAAAAAGCAGAAAGGAATAAATCAACCAAAGCCTGTCTTCTTAAAAGGAAATACTGTTAGGTGCTGGATTTGGGAGGGTTTATGCATAAAATGAGCTCTTGGGGGGGTTTTCCTGCAAGATTTTAGCACAGATTATTTGTTATATCAGTGTGTGCCATTCCTTCTTGCCTTGGGCTGAAGAAGGGGACAAAAGGGAGTACCCTGAACCTGAACCTTGGGAAGTGATGAGCTCCATATTGTCTCTAAAGATCTTTTGCACCACCCATTTCAGTGCAGCTCAGATTTCTGACAACAGGCGCCTGCAGAGCACAACTGTTGTTTTTACTGTTCTTTTTAGAGACAATAAAGTTGATAAAGGTTTTAGTAAAGAATCCCCTGCCTGTTTCAGTGAATTTCCAAATCCTGATTCCCCTCAAATGTGCTCTTTTTGGACATAACCACTTCAGGCCATATCTGCATGAATAAATGTCTTTTTCCTTCACAGATTTGCCTTATGAGCAAGCCAGGAGATCAGCCTGGACGAGTCACAGCCACCCCAGCCCTCAGTCAAAAGGTAAAAGCACCTGCACAGCTGGGGAAACACGGATTAGATTCCAAAGGGAATTACAGGAGCTCTGGAGGGATTTTATCCATGCATTTTTGGAAAGCTAGTTGAACAGGCAGTTCTGGGAGGTGTCACTGGGGCAGCCACATCCTTCCTTAAACTCAAACTTCATCAAGTCCATCAACATAGAGCCTTAAGAGGCTTTTTATGAGCTTTAAATCCTGTTGTGGCCATCCTGGAGCAGAAGGCAGAAGGCATTCCAGACCTCTCATAGGTTTGGCGAGCAACTTCCTAAGTGGGAAAATAACTACACTTTTTTTTGTTTTTTCATTTTCAGCTACTCAGCCATCATCCTCAACAGTTCCCAAAACAGAAGACCAGCGTCCTCAGTTAGGTGGGTGCCATTTGGTTTAAATTCTGCCTGGGTATGTGGACTATGATAAGGGCATCATCTGGTTCAGACCACTCCAGCTGGGCACCACCAAAACCCCAGATGTGAATGGGGTTTGCTCTGCAGCTGAATTTAGGAGGAATGTAATGTTTAAAGGCAGTGACACCCTTCCAGAATAAAAATGCTAATTAAAAAAAAAAAAAATTGTCTACAGTTTGGGTGCAAAGATGGAAGGTAGAGATGTCAAAAGACCCAAGTAGCTGAGATACCAGCAGCTGGAAAATGTACATGAGCCAAAAGAAAGAAAAAATAGGGGGAATGGATTACAACGTAGAGAAACCCATTTGAATTTGGCTCCTGGAACAGAACAGGAATAATAGAGGAGTTCTCAGTTGGAAAACTGAGGAGAAAGCAGAAGTTTATGGGTTTATAGAGTAGTGGTTTAGCAAGATGGGCGCCTTTTGTGTTTTCAGAGCAGCAAATCCATGGGGTGGGACCTAATACCTTATTGCAAATTCATCTGTATTTTGGACAGGTAGCTGGAGAGACTACAAAGGGCCTGAGTCAGCCATGGCTTTTGTTAACAGCAAAAGGTTAGAAGGAGGAAATAAAAGAGATTTAGAGGATATTCTTAGCTCAGAAGACTCTGAGCCAGTTTTTATCACATGGATTTTAAATCATTATTCTGGTTTTTGTTATAGCTAAACAAGACTGTGCATGACTAGGTCTCATTAACTCATGCACAGACTGCCTGGGAAGTATTACACTGATTTTTGCACAAACAGTGTTTTATCTAATCTGGCCTTCCAACCACGAGAATCTTCCTAGAAATATACTGATGATTTATGTAAGTCCTGAGGATCTTTTAACGGCTCTGTGTGAGCTGCACAGATTATTTAAATGTGTAAGGAATGTAACCTGATTGTTTTCTTGGCTGTAAAAGCCACAGGGTCACTCAGTGCTTGCAGCCCATTGCTTTGGGTTTGGTTCTGCTGTCACAGCCCTCCCTTTTCCCCTGTTTGACTTCAGGCCAACGTAAGTTTTCATTTCCAGAGGGAATTCCTAGAAGGAAAGACTGAGATGCCACAGGCATCGTAAGGCTGACGGAGGCTCTTCTGAAAACCCCACTTGCAGGGTTAATCCATAGGATCCCTCACTGGAGTCCAGTGACAAAAGAGAATCACATAATCACGGAATCCCTGAGGTTGGAAAAGACCTCTGAGGTCACTGAGTCCACCTGTGACCCATCCCCACCTTGTCCCCAGCCCAGAGCTCTGAGTGACACATCCAGGTCTTCCTTGGTCACCTCCAGGAATGGGGATTCCACCACCAGAATGCTTCATAACAAAATTTGCATTCTGAATATACACAACTGCACATTAGTGCAGTATAAAAAGCAAATGATTGTCTTTGCACACCGAGTTTGAAAGGAAAACACACAAATATTGCCATGCAGAAGGAGAAAATTGCTAAGGTGTTGGAACTGCTGTCCCGTCAGGCAGTGCACACAGCCCCTTACAAGGTTGAGAAATGGCACCTAAAATATTTGACATTGCTGTTGCACGATTTTAAACCTTTCTTTCACAATTTTGTAGATCCATATCAGATTCTTGGACCTACCAGCAGCCGACTTGCAAATCCAGGTGAGAAGGGATTTTGCTGATTTGGGAGGCTTTCCTTTCTTTCACTGCTGAGTGTCCCCACTTCAGATTTAAGACCAGACCTGGAAGGGGATGTCCCTGATTTTCCCACTCTTCAGCGTGGCTCATGGGGAGCTGATGATACCCAGTGTGTTGCAGAATTTCTGAATTACACAAGGGTGGGACTGAGGAATTTGGAATCATGAAGGTTGGAAAGGACCTCCAAAAAGTCCAACCTTTGAAGCTGGAGTTCACTTCAGTTGCCTGAACATCAGGATTTGGTTAAGGGGTGTAAGAGACCCCATCTGGTCTCCAGTTGCCCCTCCAGAAGGGTACAAATCTCTTAACCACTCTTCATCATCTGTGTCCCAGATTGTGTTCATCCTCAACACAGTATCACACTGGCCGTGATGAGTACAAAATTTGGGGACGAATAACCCAGCAGAAATAGATAGGAAAAAGAAAACAAAAAGCAGGAAAATATCATCTATTTGCAAGTAATAATTGGGTTGAACACTTCAAAAGTGTTCTCAAGAAGGGGTGCAGTGGGGATAGGGATGTGTAGCGTAGAAGACAATCACAGTCTCACAGAATCACTCAGGTTGGAAAAACACCTCAAGGATCATCGAGTGCAACCTTGGGGCATCATGTTTTTGCCAAAGACAAGAGTTCTTCTGGGTGATTTAGAAGCTCTAACTGGGAACTGTGCAGATTTCACTGCTCCAAGTCTGCAGGACACCCTGTGGCTGTACAACACCACAGCCCACCACAGTGCAGTGACACTGTGTGTTCTGCTTGTGTCCCTTGCCTGGACGGTCCCAGGGCACAGCATTCCTTGTTCCACACAGATCCCCCTCAGCCCCCAGTGACAATAGTTCTTTTTACATCAATCTCTGGGCTTTTCAAGGCCTGAAATTCCCCAAATGCTGATCAGCTTCCTTTCGCTTTCTCCCAAGTGACATCGAGCACAGTTCTAGATTAGCTGACTCTCTAAACAGTTTCGTGTGGCAGAGGAAAGTAATTAAGTAAGTGTTAAGAACAGGATTTTCCAAATGACCTGAGGTGGTGGGGGTTTCCAGGCAACACTGGTCTTGTCTGGAAGTGGGGACCTACATCCCTTTAATTTGGTCATAAATCATGGCTTGCCAAATTTTATCAAGTGTCCATTTGGTAGACTTCATTACTGTGGATGACACTAACACAATCTGGATTGGGATGCTTTTTTAACATTTGGATATGGAATTCCTCCATGCCATCATTCCTGTGCTTTAACATGTTTTGTGTGTTTATAAATCGGTGGAATTACTCTCTCATTAAAAGGAAATTGACAGCAACCATTTATTTTCATAGGACTGTATATTACATTTGGAAGGCAAGTGTTTATGTTAGAACATATGTTGGATTGCTTATTCAAAAATTTGTGTTTTGTCCAGTGCTGAACTGTTTATTGATTTTCAAAGCCTAATCCTCTTGTTATGTTTCGTCTATTAAAACTTGCATGCCTTGCTCATACCATGGATTCTTTTGTTTGTTTGTTTATTTAATGCATGTTAATGGAACAGAAGAAATTCATTAAGGCCAGTTTGGATAAATACAATTTAAATGAATATGGGTTTCAGTTGCACTGAAGTATAAACTGCTAATGGGTTTCAGATGCTGCTCTAGCTCGATATTGTAATTGCTACTATAAGCTTTCTAAAGAAAAGCTTGTTTATTATACCCACATAGCTGGTTTGGATAAAAAAAAAAAGAAACCCAACTGATTCCTGGTCAGAGACGTAGTTCAGAGTTAGCACATCCAGGCTGGTTGGCAAATTCTGCTGACACCGTGCTTGTGAAACAGATTGCATCGCAAGCTGCTTCAGCTGCATTTTGCATCATTTCAGTGTTGCTTTGTTAAGGAATGCTAAGCTTCTAACATGGCTATCAGTGGCAAGGCCCTTTGAAATCTACTTCCACTTGTCTAAAATGGACAAATTTCATCGCCCTACCTCACTTTTGCAAAGTTTACAGCAGACTAACTGTTTTCTTTTTGCGGTGGAATTGGCAGAGACTGAGAAAAATACGACAGCAACGTTTTATGCTCACTGTAAAACACTCATTTTAACTCACTTGAAGCAGAATGATGACAAGGATGTATTTTATGGACCTTTTCACTGTTCTTGCAATTGTTTTGCCCTCTGGTTGTATGCAGTGCAACAGCAAGCTAATAAGTTTCCGTTCTGCATTTCCCCAAATGCTGCAAAGGGATGATATGGTTTGGCACGGGCCCAGCTTGCTCTAAACTTCTCCATTTTGTGTGGGCTCATTCCATAGCAGGGAACATTTAGTTGCAACATAATGCTGTGAGAACAAGCAGAGTGTTACGCAAGTGAAAGCTGTTTGTGCTGAACTTTAGAGATTAGTTTCCTAAATGAGCGCTGTATTATTTCCCCATCAATTGTCTGCGCTGAATGACATTAGGTAACAATTAAATCTCCATGGAATGGCATTCTGCCACTCACACGAGGGAAAACACGACACATTACAATTATCCCTGCTCTTTAGGGTTTCGTGAGACAGTCCTGGGAGAAGAGGGGGGGGACTGGTTAATAAAAAGAATTAGGAGCCAGCATCACAACATTTCCTAATGGGGTCCTCGGGGAGAGCCCGCAGAGTCGATGCCTTGCCATTAACGGTGCCAGCCCTGACATTCCCGCTTTGTTCCTCCCCGCAGGGAGCGGGCAGATCCAGCTGTGGCAGTTCCTGCTGGAGCTGCTGTCGGACAGCTCCAACTCCAACTGCATCACCTGGGAGGGCACCAACGGCGAGTTCAAGATGACAGACCCCGACGAGGTGGCGCGGCGCTGGGGCGAGCGGAAGAGCAAGCCCAACATGAACTACGACAAGCTCAGCCGCGCCCTGCGCTACTACTACGACAAGAACATCATGACCAAGGTCCACGGCAAGCGCTACGCCTACAAATTCGACTTCCACGGCATCGCCCAGGCCCTGCAGCCTCACCCCCCGGAGTCGTCCATGTACAAATACCCGTCGGACCTGCCCTACATGAGCTCCTACCACGCGCACCCGCAGAAGATGAACTTTGTGGCTCCCCACCCCCCTGCCTTGCCCGTGACATCCTCCAGCTTTTTTGCTGCCCCCAATCCGTACTGGAATTCGCCGACCGGAGGGATCTACCCCAACACCAGGCTGCCAGCTGCTCACATGCCTTCTCATCTTGGCACCTACTACTAAGTGGGGTGGGGGAGAATAAACACCAGGCGAGGCAAAGGCGCTTCTCACTCGGGGATTCGGTCCCTGCGGAGTCGCCATGAACTCTGTTGGAGTACTCGAATTAAAAGTGCCTAAAGAGACAAGTGAAGGTTTAGCTGGGAAAAAAAAAAAAAACAAAAAAAACAAACCCCAAAACCGTGTCAAAAATAGATGTCAAAAAGACTTTTTGTAGTAAGGATTTAAAGGAAATATCCAAGAAGTATTAAGATACTAAAATGTAATGTATATGGGCATCGACTCTGTGGACCAAACAACAATAGACTATTGTAGGTAGAAGCATGAAATGATAAGGAAAACCTACGGAAGCTGGTGGTCTTAAAAAGTTGATAAGCTTGTGTGTAAAGTTTGATATCATGCTAGTGCAAAACTGGGACTATACTACAGCAATATAAGGATAAGTCTATAGTGACCTAACATACAGTATATGGATCATTGCAAAGGAGAGGGAAAAGGGAAAAAAAAAAAGGAAAAAAAAAAGCCTATCTGTATTTAAAAAATAGAAACATATCAGCAGAAGAGACTGGTTAGTGTGGAGGCTGATTTGGAATAGAACAGCAGTGTTGTAGTTAAAATCCAACGAGATCCATTCATCAGAGCGAATCAGCTACTCAAACTGTGAAGACAACCCAAACTTTCAGATTCCTTGACAGTTTTACAGGAACCCTGAGCCAAACGTGGGAAATGAGAATGTGCTGGAGGGCAAGTGTATGATTGTAGATCAGAGGCCTGCACCTGGCAGAGGAAGCAGGAAGGAGAAAGAGGAGGATTGAAGGTGGTGAGAACGGGAGGAAAGAAACTTCTTGACCAGTAGAGACTGAAAAGACTGAAAACTTTGTAGCGTTGGGACAATGAAGAAACACTTGTTTGGACTTGTGAAACATATTGCTCAGTATTATACCATTCCCAGTATTTCAGGAGGAACAGACTTGATTCAGTAGTAATACAAAGTGGGAAAAGGGAAAAGCAGAAGAAGCGAGAAATCACAATATGCATCTCTCTCTCTCTTTTTTTTTTTTTTTTTTTTTTTTTTTTAAGTAAAAAAAA
>VWZN01006304.1:217502-265660 GCA_013396955.1 Regulus satrapa
TTAAAAGTGACCAGTTAGAACCTCATCATCACTAAGGGAGTTTGTTTGCTATTGGTTAGAGCAAGAGACAACCCCTGACTGCCAGAATCAGAAATCACCTGAGTATTTTTGTGAGGCGGGCGCCAGTTTTTCTTACCGAGTCGCGAACGCTGTGCGTTTGTCAGAATGAAGTATACAAGTTCAATGTTATTTTTTTTTTTCCTTTTTATATAATTATTATATAACTTATGCATTTATACACTACGAGTTGATCTCGGCCAACCAAAGACACACACACACACACACACGAAAAAAGAAAAACAAAACAAAAAAAAAAAAGGGACAATCCAAAAAAAACTATTGTGGCCTTGAATTTTAACTCTGTATGCTTAATGTTTACATTATGAACATATTAGTCCTTAGATTGCAGAATGTATGTAATAAAATAAGCTTGGCCTAGCATGGCAATTTCAGATTGACACTGTGGTTTGCATTTATGTTTGCATTTTTTGTGTGTGGCACCCATGCCAGATCTGCTGCTCGCCAGTTTAAAATGGGCCGGGCTTTTTGGGCTGTGAAAATGTAGGAGCGAAGAGCCCAAGTTTAGAGAGCACAGGTGCTGTGTATCTTCTTTTCCAAACAGTTGTGGAAACACTTCCAGCCCTTCTTTAACAGTGCCTTGCCATCCCTGTGCTGAGCTTCTCTGGCCCAGAGATTGTAACCATCCCAAATTAATTCATCGACAGCTCCACACCCAAGACTGGAAATGAAGCCTGAGGGAGGCCTCTAAGGAAGAGTATTCATACTCAGAAATTATCTTTTGTTGCCATGAAGTTATGCTGCAGAATCTCAGCCTGAGATGTATCTTCCTCCTGAATCATCTGTTGAATTGCTTTGCCCCTTGCCCTTAATACATTCTGTATCATTATTAGTAAATAAAGTGAATAATGAACAATTTCTATTATTCCCCACTTTAGAATGGAATGTATGGCAGCCTGGTTCATTTGTCATTGCAGCCCATCCTGGCTGTTTACAAAGGGCAGGGTTTTGATTTTTCTCTTCTAGCTTAAGAGGCTTCCCATTCTGTACCCTGGGCCCCAAAACTCATCTGGTGCCTGCTGGCATAAATCCATTCTTGCCCAACACCATCTGAAGAGCTGGTCTGGAAAATCAGCCCTGACATTTGTGAGTGGCTTTCCACAGTGTTTGCTGCAGGATACACAGACAGCTCAGCCCTCTGTATCCCTCCTTTTTGTTGTTCTTCTGTGTCCTTTTTCCCAGGAAAAAAAAAAAAAAAAAGAAAAAAAAAAGTGTGGTTTCAAGTTTTATAGGAAATGTCCTTCATATCCTTTTTTTGGGGAGCAGTGGGGCCCAACTCACTGGGCCCTGTGTTAGGAGTGTCTTGGTGGCAGTTTAGAAGCACAGGATTGTGTTACCAATGTGCAAGACCTGAGCAGGGAAATAAGCACTGTAAGCCTGTATTTCTTTTAAAAAAGGAAAAAATGAACTCTCAGAAAAGGTCAGTCACTCTTTTAGAAAGTTATGGAGTTATGGCAGGCACACCTACACGTGATTATAAAGATAATAATTTGCCTTTCAGTGGAAATAAATCTACAGATCCTCACTCTCAGCCTCATGTGTAATTCCAACCCAAAATGGTAAGTGTACTTTTGAGCCAGCTTTTAATTTAAACAATATTTTTTTAAAAAAATCTAGATTTAAATAAGGTCTTTGTTTAGATGGTCAAAGACATGCCTGGAGGCCTCCAATGCATCCCCCGTGCTCATGGGATTCCTGCAGGATTTCCAGAACTACACCTTCCTTCAGGAGCTGCTCCCTGCCTTCCAGGAGCCTTGGAAAACAGGGATTTTGCAAAAGGGGAGTGAAGGATGGAGAGACCCCACCACTGCTGCATTGGGATTTTTTGTGGGATCTCACTGTGACCACCACAAGGGATGAGCGCAGGACAGGCAGAGATGAGGAACTCCGTGTCCACACCATGAGAGACCTTCAGTGAAGCTCAGACAGACCCCAGGACCTTGGCTGGATCTTCTCTTTGCCTTTTAGCAGCTGGACATCACGGCCCTGATGTGCCCACATTTGCAGAAATTGGTAATACTAATAACTTTAGCCCTTCATTTAAATCAGAGTTTCTTTTGAAGTCTGTTGTCAGCCAAGCTGCAAACCTTACCCATGTCCCAAAGAGTCCACACTTGGTGGACCTCAAATTCCACAAGCCTTTTAAACTGCCCACGGAAACACAGGGATCACCAGGGATGTAGACTTTTCTCCCACAAATTTTTCGATCTCAGACTATTTATTGCCCCGGCTAAAATATAATTTTAAAATAAATTTCTCATTACCGGTGCATTAAAGGTAAAATAAACCATTTTACCTATATCATATGATTAGTCATCCCACGATCTTTTTATGTGCTCTCTTCTCGAGTTTTGGTCACATTAGGAAAATGGTCTCTGCTGTTCTAAATTGCTGGTTATTCAGAAGGGCACCTCCTCTATCCAAAGGGTTCTGTTAATTCCTGACTGGATTTCACCTTCTGATGCAACTCAAATTCTTCATTCCCCCGCTGGGAGATGGTGGGAGCACATGGGTGTCTTCACAGCAGATCCTGCCTGCGTCCTCCAAAGTGTCCTGGCCCTGCTGCCCTCCCCTGGGTGCTGTGAGCTCTCCTTGGAGGCTCTGGGAGCTGGAAGGACATCAGAGCACAACCCAGCATGAGCTCTGCTCGAAGAAAGGGTCATGAGGATATTTTGAGCTCGTTAATGAGGATATTGGGGCCAACTGGGATGCGGAGAAGTTATTTCAATTTTTAATTTTATAGCACCACAGAATGGTTTGGGTTGGAAGGGAAATAAAGATTCCAACAGGGACCCCTGGCTGCTCCAGCCCCAGGCTCCAGCCTGACCTTGGGCACTTCCAGGGATCCAGGGGCAGCCACAGCTGCTCTGGGCACCCTGGGCCAGCCCTGCCCACCCTGCCAGGGAACAGTTCCTGCCTAATATGCCATCTAACCCTACTTTCTGATAGTTTGAAGCCATTCTTCTTGTCCTGTCCCTCCAGACTCTTGTAAAAAGTCCCTCTCCATTTTTCTTGTTGTCTCCATCCCCAGCATTTTTTAAAGGGCACATAATTTCAAGAAAACAACACACCCATGGTTCTTAGGCCAGGAATTACCCTGAGATGTCCTTTTAAATCACTGGATTGAGGACTTCTCAAAATCAGGCTCAGAATATTTTGGAGTTGCAATGCCAGTATACTGGTCCATACATATTTCATAAAATCCTAAGGGGCAGAATAATTGTCTGTGCCCAGTTCTAGAAGCAGTGAGGAATTCTGCTTGGGAAACCCTGTCCATCCACCCCATTGTAACAAAACTATTATCTACTGTACCTTTACTGTTTTCCTTAACCTTCTCCTTTGGAAATGTCCCAATTCCAGGGTATTTCCACCCATTCCCATCACACAGAACCTGACACATCCCATTGTCAAAGAGGGGTGTGCCGGGTCTTTGTTTTGTTTTCCTGCCATTTCTGTGTTTTGCAATTCCTTGTGATCACCCTCCCCATGCATCACCCTCCGGAGTTCTTCGCCTGCCTCAGTGTTTGCAGCTTTCCAAATATTTGTGGTTTTTTATCACGCTCCCTTTGACTGGGTGTTTGCCAAGCTTGGACGTATTCCACTTCACAGACCTATCCCTCTTCTCTGACACTTGTTAATGTGCCCTTCTTCTTTTCCTTTTGGTTTTTGGTTTGGTTTTTTTGGTTTGTTTTTTTTTTTCCTTTTTACCCCCACTGTCTCCCCTGCACATTGCCATCCCTGACGTCTCTTCCTGTCTAAACCATTCCCACCCAGGAATTTTTTGGCTGCACCTCCATCCCACTGGAGTCTGTTCTTCTCAGTCCAGCAGTTGATGCAATTTTAGTCTCACCTGGATGAAAGCTGAGCAGCTTGAGCAGCTAAAAGATGGATTTCCATGTTCTTCTTTGGAGTTTCCTTCTCCTGAGGTGAAAACCTCCTTTCCTCAGGTGTTGCCACCAGCAGAGCAATGGGAAGGTTTTTCCAAACTCTTGAAGTGAAATTGCTGCACTGGTTCCACCAGCTCGTCCTGCCCCAAAATTTTGAATTTTCTTCGTGCTGAAGGTGTCATTTTTCTCCACAGAGGACTTTAAATCTGCTCTGCAGAGAATCACAGAGCTGCAAAATCACCAAGGCTGGAAGAAACCTTCAGGCTCGTCCAGTCCCACTGAGACCCCAGCAGTGGCAGCATCACCCCAAAACCATGTCCCCAAATTCCATGTCCAGATGCCAGATTGGATACAGGCTTCTTAAACAGGCGCAAGAACTTGGGCTAAATGATTGCCATGGTACTTTTAAGCTTCCAAGCAGTTCTAAGAGGGTGGGAAAGGCAAGTTTTAAGTTCTAAGCACATCTTTTACTCAATTCATTCATATATTTTTGCAAAATTCCCAGCTGCTGTCACAAAACAGCCGTGTGGATTCCCTTGGCCACCCGAGCACAGGACTGAAGGAGTAATAGAGGGCTTCAAAGACCACTTTTCTTCACCCCCATGGGGAAGAGCTAGAGGGCTTGTGAAGTTCTCCAGGATTTTTGTAACCACACTGACCACTGAAATGGTCAATTTTTAAAACTGAAATTTAGAAATTTAGAATTTTTCCCCTGTGGGTTGGGAGGGGTATGTTCATTAGTGTACTCAAAACACAAGGTGAAAAAAGGGGGGGAAATCAAAATATTCCTTTGTCTTATAGTTGAAAAATGCCCTCATGCTGTCTACTTCCCAGAAATTAGTCTGGTATGTCCACACATTTCAGTTTTCTGGGATGGGAGTGAATGTGGATGAGCCAGCCATGAGTCGGATCCCATTGTGCTGGAGAGGGTAAATACAGATCATGACTAACAGATGTTGCTTTGAAGTGCTCCTATCTTTAAATACACAAGGCTAATAAATGCTGGAAAATTCTGTATTTTCTACTAAGACTAGGCTGAATATTTTCCACTCTTTCTTCAAAGGAGGGGGGAACGGAATTTTTGTAATTATTATTTATTTATTTTTTATTCCTTCCAGCATACGCTGAGGATAAATCCAGGAAATATGTGGAAGGTCCTTGGACATTGTGATGGGCTCATATCCTGGCACAGGGACACAGCTCACAGCCTGGCTCCCCAAGGGATTGGAGTGTCTGAATGGCTGCTGGTTACAAATATGGAAAAATTCCAAGTGCCTCTGCATGGCTGTGAGCACGCTTTAAACCTCCCACCACAGGTTGCCACAGAAATGACAGAAAATTAGGGCTACAGCAAGTGGAACACAGCCTCTGGAGGAGGGTTTTGAGCCTCAAAACAAGTGTGAAAATTACCTTGGCTGTTCCAGGAGGTGACAGGGTATGGGACATAGAGCAGAGGATGCAGAGAAATGAGTTATTTTATCAGCTGGGCCTGGGAAAAGGAAGGGAAAATAGGAGAAGGAGGCAAAAATGGAGATGTAAAGAAGAAGAAAAAGAGTTTTGAAGTGCTGTCAGAGGAGTAGCAAAATGCCATGACACTGACACCCTTATTAATATTTCGTGGAAGGGGATGGAAGTGGAGTTTAGGATCTTTTCAGGGGTCACTTGGTGCTGTTGGACCTGATTTGAGGATGGTGACACGAGGTCAGCTCTGAGCTGTCAGCAAAGAGGGAGACAGCCAGAGCCCCAAAACATGGGCTGAGAACATGGGGGCAGCAACTGAAGAGGTTGACTTAGCTGGACCTCCCTCACCCTTTGAAAAAGGGGAATTCCACAGGACAGGGGATGCCAGGGAGGCTCCAATGCCCAGGGACACCCAAACAGCTCCTGACTAACCATGGGAAGTGAGATGGGTGTGAGGGATGTGGACAAGGAAACAGCAACTGGATGTCGAGAGGTTTGCAGAAAGAGAGATGCAAGTGGGAGAAAAGATGACTGCGAGGGAATTGAGAGGTTCAGGAGAAGAAAGAGGAGGCTTAAAAAGAAAATAAGGTCAGGTTTAGGCCAGAAACTGAGCCCAAAGGATGGGCTGCAGAGCAGCTGTGATGTGCAGTTTGGCAGGAGGAGGCAGGTCAGCACATCTGGGCTGAAGCAGCAGCTTGGGCTGAGGAGATGCTGGAGAGGGTGAATGTTGTACTTCATTTCTCTTTCTGCACTCACCAATTTAATAATATTTTCAGCTAACATTTCATTACAATTTCCACAAACATTTCATGTCACGACTTCATTACAATACAGGCTGCAGACGGAACAGCTGTAAAATAGCCCTGCCAATGCTGGTAATTTGCACTGGGAATGTAATATCCAGCTCCAGTCGCTGTGCAAAATGAGCTAACCAGCGTTTTTCATTTCTTTAACCACTTACCTCAACAATTAAATGTATTGCCATGCTAAATGGGTAGTATATAATCAGTCACTGCAGACTGTATAAAAGCATCAGACCATACATCTCTGTTGTTTTGTCATGAGCTGTACAAAGTGCTGGCTTAGCACTCTGCAAACGGCTTTGTTCACTCTTGTTACTTTAATTGTACTCCAAAATACAGGAAAGTTTCATTCATACTGTGTGCGTGTGTGTCTCCTGCTCTATGCCAAATCCAATATTCTCTCCTTTTCCTACTCAGGGCAGATCACACAGGAAGATTTTAGCACAGCAGGCTTTGAGATGGGAAACCACTCACTGCTTTTATTATTTTTGATTTTTTTTTTCAAATATTTTTGATGTTCCACTTGCACTACTGGAACAGCTCTTGGCTGGTGCTCCCAGTTACTGCTGGATTTCTATTTCTCTACTTTGGACAAAAGCTGAGGTGTTTGGTTTGTGACTCAGTCATCTATTTCTCAAAAATGCCTGCTGGGCTTTACTCAGAATAGAATCCCAGTATGGTTTGGGTTGGAAGCAACCTTAAAGTTCATCACATCCCAACTCCCAGCCATGGCAGGGACCCCTCCCACTGTGCCAGGCTGCTCCAGCCCCAGGCTCCAGCCTGGCCTTGGGCACTGCCAGGGATCCAGGGGCAGCCACNGGAGGATTATGCTGCAGTCATTGATTGAACCATGCATTTCCCCCCCCTATTTTGGCACAATGTAAAAGGAAATAAATTGGAAGATGTAAAGCAGCTGTATTGAGTCAGAATACCTGGCAAAATGTGGTGAAGTGAATGTGACCTGACTGATGATAAAGTTTCCAAACTACCAACAGCAGCTTAGGCTCTCCAATCTGATAGACTGATGGGATTTATGCTCCTGAGACATTCCAGAAATCCCTCCCTGGTGCTTTGTCATTTAAGGAAGTCACATTCTTGTGGGAGGGCTTGAAGCTGAGTGCACAGCCCTGGGGTGACCCTCCCTCCAGCAAAGCAGTCAGGGGGCTAGGGGGGGAAATAACACCATAAAAAATGCAAAAATAATTGGCTGAGTTGGAAGAGTTCCACCAGCATCATCCAGTCCAACTCCTGGCCCTGCACAGGACACCCAGGAATCCCAGCTTGTGCCTGAGAATATTTTCCAAATGCTTCTTGAGCTCGAGACAGGCTCCTGATGTTCAACCTAAACTTCCCCTGGTACAGCTTGAGACTCTGTCCTCTTGTCCTGTCGGTGGGATCAGTCAGCTCCTGACTGATCAATCCCCATTTCTCATGGAGCTGGGGCTGTGCAAGGCACCACCAGCAAGTACAACAACAACAACAAAACATCTGTTTTCAAAAGCACAGGAGTGGTACTGTAAAGGTGGGCTGGCAGCTGGCAGGATGGGAGCCAGGGTGAGCCTGGGTGGCCGAGGAGGCCAGTGAATTGTGGATTGTGAATTGTGATCCAGGAATTGTGTGGCCAGCAGTGTTGGAACCCTGGGCACGGGGATTTGCAGCTTTCTGTGCTCAAAGGCACTGACCCCCAAGAGAACACTGCACTGAGTTGAGGCCGTGGAGGAGGCTCCCAAAATTGAGTGATGGGACTGAGATCATAGGTGTGTAGTTCAGATAAAAACGTGTCAGATCACACGGTTGAACACTTAGAATGTTAAGGTTTCAGGATATAGTAATATATATACAGCAAGATGAAAGTTTTAGGGCACAAGCTTGTCCTTCTTCACCTTCTTTAGTTTCAGTTGTATTGTGTAATTGAATAAAAAAGTCTGCAGTGTGGACCACAGGCAGTTGATCATTGGGTTAAAAGTAAAAATAAATTAAGAAGATTTATTATTATAAATTAACAATTTTATAATTAGGTAGTTTGTGCTCAAAAAGCCTTGCAGAGAGAAACCTTAAGCTCCATTTTTTTTGTTAGCTTAGTGTACTGAAGAACTCTGTGAGACAAGCAGTTTCTGTAGGGAGGGCTGGGCTGGGCCCTGTTCCCACCTGGAGCGGGCTGAGGTGCTCAGGAGGTGCCTGGCAGTGGGACATGAAGGCAGCAAGGGCTGGAAATGCCACAGGCAGTGCCCTGGGCTGGTTCTGTGCTGCTGCTGCTGCTGTGGTCACTGCAGGTGCACCTTTAGCTCCTTGTGAGGATCCTGCCCTGTTCCTGTTGAGCAAGGAACGGTAAAGAACGATGGCACAATTGACTCTGTCTGGAGGCAAAAGCAACCATTGATTAGGGCCCACACACATTTATACCATCTGTTTCGTGCTCTGGAAACAGGCTGGCTAACAAAGAACGCTTTAATTTTATTGGTGTAGAAAGGACCAACACCCTCTGGTAAACATTTTAGCATAAGCAGCACGTCTCTCACGCTGTGGCGTTTGCACAAACACCAGGTTGTGCTGAGTTTGTTTGAATTCTCCCTCCAGATTTTGTCATGCTTTCCCCAGGGCCAGCCTGGGAAAGCTTCATCCCCTTCTTCTCCCTGAGCAGTGTCCCCAGCTGCCCTGTCGCTGTCCCCTCGGCAGGTCCCTGAGCTCACCCCAGGAGCTGCAGCTCCCTCTCCTCGCCCGTGTCAGGTCACACTTGCTGGCCAAGGCATATTCCCATTTCTCCCAAAAGATGGCACTAGGACTCACCAAAACCGAGCTGCGGGCACCCTGGACATTGTCATGTTTGTGAGGAATCCCACCAGGACCGCGCAGGCAGAGCCCGCCCTCCCTTCCCTCTGGAGCATCCTCCCCCAGGCTGACCCGAATGAACTCCAGGTTATGGGCAGCAGCAGCAGAGGGAAAGAGGAGTTTTCACCTGCTCAGAGTGTCCTTCTCCTAGGATGCAAATATTCCTTCACGCCCTGTGTTTCATTTCCGAGGCAATGAGGAAAACAAATGCACAATGCTGGAATTAATCTTTCTCGCACGCTGACATTATCTGCCGTAGCAAAATTGACAGCATTAAGGGTTTTACTCAGAAGTTAATTATTTTTTTTATCATTCGAGCAACATAGCCCACAAGCTCATGAATAGAGAATCTGCCTGGTAATTTAGACCACGTTTTAAGGTTTGTTTTGGGGTTTTTTTTTAATGTAAATGTTTCTGCATAAAGATAATTACAGAAATATTTCTATGATGAAAAGGATACAACTAATGAAAGGAACTTTTGGTGAGATTATTTTTCCTTGTAAATTCTATAACCCATTGAAGAGAGGTTGTTTTTTTTTAATCTGTCAGTGAAGCAATAACTTTTTTTCCTGAAAAACAATCCCCGTTCCAAGATAATGGACTTTTTGTATTCATTAACATCTCTAATGGAGCTATCATCTGAAGAGGTGGAAGTTTTCTTTTCATTAAAGAAAGTGATAGGACCACAGCTCTATAAATGAAAAGAATTTAAAGCGTGCAGATGAAGGATTTCCAAAGACAGCAGAATTCCACTGCTGAAAGTGCTGTCTCAGTGAGTTTAATGATGAAGGGAGCAGCACCTTGTCCAAGAAATCCACCTGCCTCAGCAGCATCCGAGGAACACTGAATCCTACAACTGCTCTAAAATCCTGCTCATTAGCAATAGCAACTTCAAAATTATAATTTTTTTTTTCTCTTTTGTTTTGCAAGTGTTGGTGTCTCCTGATTCCTACATGCTTCCAATGTTTTGTGGCACCAAAGTTTAGCATGCAGCCAGAAAAGTTTGGGGGTTTTTTTTCCCCCCCCTCTGAGTGCTACCAGTGCTAAAAAGTGATTGAAAACACAAGTGGGAGAAGCAGCTGAAGACTCCACTGAGCCCTGATGTGAAAAGCCCTCGTGGCAGAGTGGGGAAGGTGATGTTCTTGCAGAGCAGGGGTTCTTGCAAGCACCTGAGCTTGGGGTGTCTGTCTAGCACTCTGCTGTCCCTGTCCATTTTCCCATTTTAGCTGTCATCTGCACATCCTACTCATGCAATGTTTGTGCTTTGCACTCCAATTTTCCTGCTCATGTCTTTGGGGCTGCTCAGTGATTTACAAATCTCCACTCAGCACTGCAGCACAACTGATAATTGAGCAGTAAGGTGTTAACACACGTTTGGGGGAGAGGAATGCTCCAGGGTGGATTCACTTCTGGAGGGCAGGATCTACCCATGGACATTCTGGAGGCAGGATTTACTCAGGATATTCTGGAGGGTGGGATTTACATATGGACATTCTGGAGGGATGGATACATCCATGAAAATTTTGAAAGGCTGGATTCACCCAGGACATTCTGGGGGACTGGATTCACCCATAACTCTTCTGAAGGGCAGGATTCAGCCCTTCTGGAGGGCAGGATTCATCCATGGCCCTTCCAGGGGCAGGATTCATCCAGATCCCTCCAGGAGGGTGGGATTCACCCATAACCCTTCATTAGGGTAGCACTTTCCTGCCTTTTATAAACTCAGGAGGCCCCTGGCAAAACAAAACCCCAAAAAAAGCCTCCAACAGGCAACAACAACAAAATGCTTCCCTGAGCATCCCCTGAGGGTGGAAGGAGCATCATTTGGGGGTGTTTTGGAGCACAGGGTGCTGTGAGAAGAGCTGGCACTAGATGGAGCGATGGGTTAGCGCGATCCCTCTCCGCGGAGATCCTGCTGGAAGCACATTCCAGCCCGTCCTGGGGCTTGGCAGGACGGAGCATGTTTGTCAGCATCCTCTCCCGGTGTGGTCCCGGGTCAGGGCTCAGAGAGAGCTCAGCTGCCTTTGCCAGCCCGGTGTCACCCCAGGTCCACCCCTCCGCTTCATTAACAGCATCCCTGCCCAGAAAAGGCCGTGCTAATTACCAAAATTAATCATCCCCAGAGGACAGGAGCCAACCTGCAGTGCCAAAACAGTCCCTGGGCTGAGTGTGGCTCTGCCATGGGGGCTGTTTCCCCACAGCCTCCAAGTCCAGCTGGTACTGCCACCAGCCAGGAGAGCAGGATTCCACATCTGGGTCCAGTCCTGGGCTGCCACAGGGAGCAGAATCCCACATCTGGGTCCATTCCTGGGCTGCCACAGGGAGCTGAATCCCACATCTGGGTCCATTCCTGGGCTGCCACAGGGAGCAGAATCCCACATCTGGGTCCATTCCTGGGCTGTCACAGGGAGCTGTGGGCTCCTGCCAGGCTCGCTGATGTCAACTCCGAGGGTGCCTTGGCACCTCGCTCCAGGAGCCTTTCTTGTGGTTTCTTGGGTGTAGCTGAAAGCAGCTTTTGGCCCAGGGGGATGGATGTTTTTGCCTCTGTCTGTGCCCTGCTGTTTTGTCATTGTGGTGTGAAACTCGTCTTCTGGAGAGCAGTAATTAACAGGAGAGCTATTCTAGCTTCAGGGAAATTAGGGGTTTTTTCAGAGTCTATTTCAGCTGCTTCTTTGGAAATCTGTATCGAAAAGAAGTGTGGCCACTAGGAGCAGGGAAGTGATTGTCCCACCTCGAGGGCTGGCTGGGGGATTTCCATTCAAACATTGAGGTGCTGGGCTGGGTCCAGAGAAGGACAGCGGAGCTGGGGAAGGGTCTGCAGAGTAAATCATGTAGGGAGTGGCTGGGGGGGCTGGGGAAGGGGCTCAGCTTGGGGAAAAGCAGCCCCGGAAAGATTTTTCCACACTCCACAACTCTCGGGCAGGGGAATGCAGCCAGGTGGGGTCAGGCTCTGCTCCCAGGGAACAAGGGACAGGACAAGGAGCACCTTGAGGGCAGGCTCAGGGTGGGCACCAGGAGCAATTTCCCCATGGAAAGGGTGGCCAGGCCTTGGCAGGGGCTGCCCAGGGAGCTCTGGAGTGCCCATCCCTGCAGGTGGCACCTGGAGGTGGCACTCAGGGTGATGAGGTGGGCACAGCTGGGACTCCCTGGGCTGGGAGGGCTTTTCCAGCCTCAGGGATTCTGGGCTTCTGTGATAACCATTAATTGTGGTTGTTCAAAGGGTGATTTTTTTTTTTCCTCTTCTGAAGAGATTATTTTCTTTTCATCATGTGCCAGCAGCAGACTGGGGGCAGGACACCAGCTCCTGGGAGGATTTCCTTCGTGCCACCACACATTAGGCACATGAAATTCCTGTACCACTCCAGTTTTTGGGCCACTTCAGCAGTTCTGACCATTCCTCCACAACCCCAAGAAATAATCTGAGTGCAACTTAAACCAGTCCTGGTGTTTGATACTTATCTGCTTAGATCCTCTTCAATTATATGCATTAGTGGTCAAAACTGGGGTGCCACAGGAGAGACAAATGTACCTCCAGTTGAGGCATTGCTTTATAACTCACTGAAAAGAAAGAAAAAGTGATGCATTATAGGAACTGAATCCATCAGAGCTGTTGTTCATTGTCTCCTTCTGTGGTGCCCACAATGTAAACCTGAGCTTACCTTCCCAGAACTAAGTTAGTTTTAACATATGAAGGAGTTTTCAAAAGCTTGAGTTTTTAAAGCCTATGTAAAAAAAAAAAAAAAAAACAACAAAACAAACAAACAAAAAAACCCAAAAAACCAAAAAACCACTGAAAAAATACAGAAAAATAATAACCTTGGGGAGGGAAAGAGGGATAAGATAATGATCACAATAAAATCGTTGGGAGTGTGATTTCACCACCAGGAATGCTGCAGTAGGAATTTCAGATTTTTTTTTTTTCTTTTTTTGATCCTTCATCAAGAAGGACAGACCCTAAACAATTGGTTCAGGAATATTTTTTAGGAGCAAACAAGGCACACTGAGTTTGCTGTGACTCCTGGGTTCAGCTTTGAGGTCAGCAGGGCCCAGTTGCTCACCTTGCCTGACCTCCTTCAACAGCACAAACCTCACCATTTCACCCAGTTATTCCTGAGGGAACAGGCCCATACTTCTTCATTAATATCCTGAGAAAAGCTACAGGAATTCTGCCCCTTTCCCCCGTTTTAGCCCAGCCGTGCGTTCCTGCAGCCGCTGCTGTGTTTGTTGCTGTTTTGTTCAATTATTTGTTTTCCGTCTGTCACAAGCCGTGCGTTCTGCCCTGCAAAAGTGCCCCCACGTCAGTCAGGGAATAAGAAACAATCCCACATCCCCGAGGTGACTCACACACCTCGTGGATACTGAATCACCATTGGGATGAGGTGCACATGTGGTGTGCAAAGCAGAGGCTGGAACGCTTTCAGCCAAAACATTCAGAAAACACTGCTACCAATTAGGGAATTCACGAAGGGCAGCAGCTCCTGAGGGATTGTCTGTAACCCAAAGGGCTAAGCTAACAATTCCCAAATGCTTCTGGCTGTCACCCCTGTGAGAGACTGTTCGTTTTGTGTGCCCCCCAAACCCAGAGGGATATAGAAAAGTCAGCTTGACTTTGTCTAACTCTAGTCCAGAAACCCTCCTGAACCGTCCACGCTCAAAATCTGGGCACTACTGGGCTAAAATATTGTTTTTGTTTAGTCCTATGAGCAATAACCATAAAGGAATATTCTGTAAAACCCCACAGGCCACCCAAAATTTCCTTTGTGGTAGCACAGCTCTACGTAGGTACCCTGCAGAGGCTCTGGAAAGTCCATTCATGAGCAGCCTGGCCAAGGCTATACTGGAAGCACACGAAATTATGGGAACTGAGTCACAGATCCCAGCACATATTGGATGCTTTTATAGGTTAAAAGTAAATAGTCCTGAAGAGACATTTTTTTCCCCCCTGTATGAAGGCGATTTGGGCTGATTATTTTGTTTGGGGCTGGACCCAGGACGTTTTGTTGTTGCTTGAACTGAGAAGTTCATGTGTTAAAACGCTGTTCCAGGGCTGCAGCCGATTGTGTGCAGGCTAACAGACGAGCCTTTGTCAAGGACATTGTGCAAACACATTTCCACAAGACATTATTGTCTGGACACATGAGCAAATATTTGCCTAAAAAGTCTAATTAACCATTGTTCAAGAGCTGCCACCTGCCCCTGGGTTTTCTGGCACTCTCCTGGAAGGGACTGCGTTGTACAGCAGTGCCTTCAGCCAACATTTCCAGAGGAGCCAATTCCTGACCAATAATTAAATAAACATTCAGCTTGCTGCCTATTATCTTTAATTTCTTTTAATAATGAAGGAAGTGTTACGAAGAAAAGGAGTAAAGGCAACCAGTCTTGCTTTAACAGCACTATAGGGGAGGGAGATTGTGGCCGTGGGCTCACAGAACCCCAGAATCCCTGAGGCTGGAAAAGACCTCCAAGGTCATCGAGTCCAACCTGTGACCCATCCCCACCTTGTCCCCAGCCCAGAGCACTGAATGCCACCTCCAGGCACTCCTTGGACACCTCCAGGGGTGGTGACACAAGGGAAATGCTGGGGTAGCCGTGGATGAGCCCAGCAGCAGCACAAAGGACGAGCCCATCTGTGTTGTGAAGTTCCTTCTGTCAGCTGAAGCCACGAGAAGTGATGACAGTCACGATGCCAGGGGATGGATGGACAAAAGAGGATTGTGCAGCTGTCCTGGAAAATGTGGTGTGTGACATGCCAGGAGGTTGGAGCAGGAGCTCTTTTGAGCAATGTCCTTTTGCATCTCCAGTAAAGCTGCCCCAAACTGCAAATAAATGACTTCAGAGACAAACACTCACCCACCTGCCTTAATCTTAAAGATATATTTATACAAAGATTTATTTTGGAAAGCTACCCTCACATTCAAAGTGGAAAACCAAATATTTTTGTTTGAGGATCTTGAAATTAAATATTTTGTTGATTAACGTTTTGTCTTCTCAGCCCTTTCTGGTTGAAGTAGTTCAATGAATTTGATGGGAGTTCAACAAAATATTTGATCAATTAAAAGAGGTATTTTTCTTAGTTAAACCCTCTTGTTAGAAAATTCCACTCATGGAAACTATGACTGTCCAAAGCAATTTTTTCTTTTTTCATATTTATATCATCTTTGTTTCAAGTTCATTATCCCAAAAATAAGTGATGTTTCTGCCCAGCTAAGCTGTGTCATGGGTTCTGTGGAGGCCTGGAAGCATGTGATTGTAATAGATGTACAATCTTGGTTTGCTCATAAAACATTTTGTTGCCGGTTAATATAAATTATTATTACTTTTCACATCTCTCAGATTTCCCAGCTGACCAGCTCCCCCAGCTCTGGCTGCTGCAGTTCTGTTGCCTGCAGAGCTCAGTGGATGAGTTTCTTTGCCCACTCCTTTGTTTCTTCCTCTCCTGCTGCCACTGCCAACTGAAATGTCATGTTTTTTTCAGGACTTCATCAAAATCATCCTAATCCGGACCTGTATGTTCCAACTTGTCCCTGTCCCGTTGCAAAAAATAAGGCACATGAAACCTCCTCTGCGTTAATAACCACAGAAATAAAATCATGGAATGTTAAGGGAGGGAATGGAAGGGATCTTGGAGATCATCCAGTCCCAGCCTCCCTTGTCATGGGCAGGGACACCTCCCACTAGACCTGGTTGCTCAAGGTCTCATCCAGCCTGGCCTTGGACACATCCAGGGCCCTGTAAGTGGCTCAGATTCACCCCTTTCTCTTCTGCACTGTCACTGGGACCTCCCCAAGCTATCACAGCTCTTCAGAGAGTGTAAGTGGCTCAGATTCACCCCTTTCTCTTCTGCACTGTCACTGGGACCTCCCCAAGCTATCACAGCTCTTCAGAGACATAACCCGCACATGGTGCTCTGTACCTGAGGATTTGTGGCACCTCTGGGCTCATCATCTCCACCCTTGCTCAGGAAATATGACTGGCAGGTGAGGGAGGACCCAACCTACCCTAGAATGACCAGACTTGAGTGAGGATCACTGAGCTTGCCTGGGACACCCACACTGACCTGAGGCCCTTCACCGCTGCCACCTTCCCCCTTTGATCTGCCACTGCTCTTGTGTTATGGCAACCACCAGCGCTGTTGACAAGAGGAGTAAAATAATGTCACCAAAACCTCCCCAAGAATAGCCTCCTCTGCCTCACTTGAGACGCCCTTTCCCAACGCCAGCTGTCAACTGCCCGCGGCAGGAAATGCTTCCTCCGGTGTGTTTTCCTCCTGAGGGACTGCGAGCTCCCAAACATGCCATTGTGCAGAGCAGGGATTCAATACACAAAAGGCTAAAAACTGCACAGCATCCTGTCCTTGCTGTTCCTACAGCAGAGCCCTTCTCTCGCTCCGAGGTGCTGAGGGGCCCGCGGCAGGAGCGCAGGTGCCCGGGCCGGCAGCGCCGTTGTCGCAGCAGAGTCACGTCCCTGAGGATGAGCCCTGCACCAGAAAACAGAGCGACTCGGTGGGTTGAAATGTCCCTCCCTGCCCAGAAAAAAAAAAAAAAAAAAAAAGAGGGAAACGGGACGTTGAATGAATTCCTTGCACAAGAGCTGCACGGCCAGCTGAGCTGGAGGGAAGAGAGGCGCTGACGATTTACGGCGATTCCTCCCGGCAGGCTGCCCCGCCAGCTTCCAAAAACCACAGTCACACTGTCCTTCACCGTGCCGGCTTTACTGGAACCCTGCTCTAGGTTTGGTGTGGCAAAGGCCTTGGAAAGGACTCTGTGTCCAGCCCTTTTGGAGACGGGGTCAGAGGTGGTGGGCTGCAACAAATTGCCGCGGAGTCATCGGGAGCGCGAATGGCGTAAATGCCAGGAAATATCCTCCTGCTGCTGCTTATATTTGGTTACTGATAAGGCTGCACTGACCCAGAGCATGCTGTGCCCTCTCCTGTGCCTTTCCTGCCTGCCGAGGAGCCAGGGGAGGCTTGTGCAAAGGTTTCACTGATGAAAGAGGAAATCATTTCTTGCTGCATGCCAAGGTTATAATCAGGGGGGAGATTTGCGCAACTGGGAAGAACCGAGACTTTTCTTCATCTCTCCTGAGGAAATTGAGACGCTCCATTGCCAAATATCTGTTGGGAGAATCAGGAGGAAGCAGAGGTGTTTATCCTCTGGAGGAAGTGGGAGGGCTCAGGGGCTGCAGCAGTGACATTATCTCAGTGCAGGGCATGCCTGGGGCCGTGCTGGGACTCTCATCCTGTTGCCTTGGAGGAGCAGGAAGCTTCCATCCCTGAGTCCTCTCTCCTGCTGGTGCCCATGGCGCACTGAGCCTCTGGGAGGTCAGAAACCCCGTGAGATCTTTCATTTTAGCCTCTGCTTCAAAGACCATGTGTTTTACTGTGAGTTTGTGTGTGTAACCTGCTTCTCAGCCATGCCCTCCATAGCCCCCTGATTCAGCTTTTCCTGTTGATCAAAGGTTTGATTTCTCTCTGGATGAAAAAAACCCAAAAAAACAAACAAAAAAAAACCCCAAAAAAACCAACCAACAAACAAAAAAAAAACCAACCCAGAAATACCTCTCTTTGTATCTCACCCATTCCTTTTTCAGCTTAATGGAAATGACTCTCTGAATTTAGCCAACAATTCTGTTCAGGCTGTTCTACTATCCATAGTTTAGGGATTATTCTTATTATCCTGCTTTTATCTGCTCTGGAGCCGTATGTGGCTCCAGAAGTATATTATATCACATAATTAGCATATGGGGCATGTGGTTTGGCATTCCTTTCCCAGAGGAAAAATGACTTGTGCAATGTTGTGTGTTGATTTAGTGCTTTCAGGGTTTTCAGGATTCACTTTGGGTTTTTTTTTAATATTCTCATTCCTCTTGGTGTGTGTATTAGAGAGTGACAAAGGCCCACAGCTCCTCTGGGCAGATGATTTCATGGTGCAGGACCAGCTCCCAGAGTTCCATTTTCTCCTGAGTAGAGGAATATTACATTTATGGGAAAGTTAATGGCAACAGTGAGGTCATTCTCCACCTCAAAACTTAAGGCAGAATTCAGAAATGCTGGGCTAAGACCTGTGGCAAGTCTGGGGTCCCCAATACTGCAAAGCAGAGCTGCCACAACTTTCTCTTGCAGCTGCTGTTCCCATGGGCTTGACGGTTTCCACAGGATCCCAGAATGGTTTGGGTTGGAAGGGACCTTAAAGCTCATCCCATCCCACCCCTGCCCTGGCAGGGACCCCTCCCACTGCCCCAGGCTGCTCCAGCCCCAGGCTCCAGCCTGGCCTTGGGCACTGCCAGGGATCCAGGGGCAGCCACAGCTGCTCTGGGCCAGGGTCCCACTGCCATCATAAAGAAGAATTTTCACCTTAGATCAAATCTAACCTTGCCCTCAGGCAGTTTGAAGACATTCCTCCTTATCCTGCCACTCCATCCTCTCATAAATACCTGGAGCGTTGTCTGAAATGCCCACAAATCCCACAGGCTGCACCTGGAGGTGGTTCAGCCCCATCTGGGGCTTGGAGCAATCTGGTCTGATGGAAGGGGAGTGGAACAGGATGATCCGTGAGGCCTCTTCCAAGCAAAACCATCCTGGGATTCTGGGATTCTTCCTTGGATCAGAAATGTGTGCACACCAGGTGCTTTGCCCTCTGCCAGCTCTGCCAACCCCTACAGAGCCTTTCTAGGAGAATGAAGAATCTGCCCATTTACACATAAAACCAAATTACATAATTGTAGCTGCTCTCAGAGTCCAGGGAACACATCCACAGAACAGCACGATTTGGCCTTTAAACAGGAGCACTTTCACTAAATTGAACGATGCTGCAGTGGCAAAATCTGCTGTAAATAATTCATTTCTCTTGTGTAACCATGAGAAAGGAGAGCAGGAAGGGAAGGGCACCTGCATTTGCAGCCAGCCGGATTGGCATCAGCCCTGGAAATGGATCTGAGCAGGGATCAGAATCAAACTGACAAAGGTTGTCCTTTCTGTATGACCTGCAATAACTAAAAAGGGGTGTAAAGGCCATCTAAAATAAACAGCAAAGCTCCTTTCTCTTTCAGAGGCAGCTCGTGCTGAGGAGAGGGGCACTGGGGAAGCTGTGGGGCTGCTGCTGGGAGCAGCACAGTCCCCAGAGCGCCCTGGCAGGGGCAGACACTTCAGCCCCAGCTCGTCACCAGCAGGCACAGCAACTTTTCCTTAAATCAAATCCACTTCCAAGGAAAGAAGCCCCAATTCCAGCCCCTTCCTAAGACCTTCCCTGCTTCTGAGGAGGCCAATCCCATCCTCTTGGCAAAAGCAAACCCATCTCTTGCTTGTGCTTGCTTACCCTCAGCTCCCACCTGAAAGGAGTTTGGGTTCCATAATCTTTTGATCCCAAACTCCTGATACCTAATTTTCAATGCATTGGAGGGAAGGCCTCTGAACCCAACAGCACTGCTTATGATATAACCTTGAATCACCTTACCCACAAGACTGGATGGTTACTTCCCTCTTTTTGTTTTCCCCAGAATAATTTAAATTAAAACAAGCAATACCCGTCCTGGACCCAGATGCAGTTTATACAGTTGATCCTAATAACCTTCATAAAGTCGTTATGTTCATTACCTAATAATATGTCATTGGGAGTCATAAAGTTTATTTACATTAGATAGTTTTCCAGGTATGTGGAAAGCAGCTCAGTTCTGATAATCAAACAATTTCCTTTAAATTCAGGAAGTTGATCAGCACACCAATTTTTTTTTTTTTTAATTATTATTTAATGAAGTGATATCCCTGCCAGATCTGGGACATTACTCCATACTTTGCTGCCTTCCAAGAGCAGCATACTTTGTTCCTCTGTTCCCTTCACGCTGCAGTAAGCAAAGCCCTTCGTGTTTTCTCTCCTCTTGGATCAACAGGAGCCACCTGAGAGCTGGCCACGGTCTCAGAGGGAGCCCTTGGCAGGCTGGGGGTGACTGAGTTCACGTGCCAGGGGCTGTGCTGCCCTTCAGCATCCAGGGACACCCAAAGGGGACCCTGTCCTTGTGCCAGCAGGGATCCTGAGCACCCCTGACACAGCTCACGTGCTGTTGGCTCGCCTCAGGTGGTCGATCCCATTTATTTGGCTTTGGTTTGATAGGAAGGATTTGCAAATAAGGCAAATTGGCCTGGAAAGAGGCACCAGGGTTCTGCTCTGGGCTCTGCCACAGACTTCCTGAGGCAGCGTGGGAAAGCCACTCCATCTCCTCGTGCTGGGATGGGAGAGGGATTCTCTCATTTCTTCCTCCCTTTGTTCATCTCATCCTTTAGGACTTCATGGCTGCTTCTCAGGGTGTGAGTATCCTGAGCTTGGCCACAGACCGTAGATTTTGCTCTAAAATAGGCAATGAATAGTAATAAAAGAAGCCATGAAATTGCTATCAGGAAAGAGAAATCAAAAAGAAGTTAAATAAATGGCATGCAGCTGAATTTTGTTATGTGGAGCTCAGGGCAAGTAAGTGTGGCAAGTTCTTGTAATGGCAGCAGAAGTCTCACCAATATTTGGGTTTTTTTAAAAAAAATCCTGTCCCAGAGTCAGGCGGTTATAGCTGAGTCTCACTTCCCACTGAAAACCAACATTTTCTGCTTTTAATGGTACAGAGAAAAGATTTATAATAAGGTTCCTGGAGGAAGGAAGAGGTGGAAAATGAGAGGAAAGGAGGAAAAAGAGCAAGAGAGAGGAAAAGAGGAAGAAAGAAAGAGAGAGAAGGAAAGAAAAAAAAGAAAGAAGAAAGGAAAGAAAAAAGGAAAGAAGAAAGGAAAGAAAGAAGGAAAGNAGAAAAGAAAAGAAAAGAAAAGAAAAGAAAAGATGGTTTTGTTAAGGTCTCATGATGTTTATGCCAGCCCTAAGAACTCCAGTGGGCTGATTCGTGGTTTCTGAATGGATATCTTTGGCAGCACAGGAATCTTACTTAAGACTCTAAACAATTATTTCTCAGAGCCTCCAAATAAAATGCTTGCTCTTTAACAACAGTGGAAAAGTGAAAGGTTTGGCTTCTTTCCCTTTTGGATTAACAATGGCATGAATGGAAAACTGGTGCTGTGTGCTGCACTGATAAAAAGAGCAAACAGATTTGTTTCTGGCTGTGCTGGAGCACATCAGCCAGGAGGACCTGAGGCAGATTTCATCTGGCCCTGCTGGCCTGGGGGACAGGTTGTGTTGTTCTTGCTGAAAAGTGTTTCTTCTCTAAGCTGAGAGGTGCCACCCTCATTCGTTTTGAAGAGCTCCTCTTCTTCTGGAGTGTGTGGCAGTGGAGGATCACTCTCCCCCAGCTAGACTGGGACAAATCCCAGCTCAGGGCATAGTTTAGGTATCACAAAGAGGCAAAAAGTCACAGTAGCTGTTAAATATCCAGGGCTTTGCTCCCCACAGGCAAACCCACTCAGAGGCTCCTGTTCAGCATAAAAATTAGAAAATCAGAAGCCTCACACAGGCTGATTTTAGGGCTTAATGCAAAGCCTCCTGGTCATCCCGTGGGAATGAAAGGATTGAGGGGATACTGCATGCCCTGCTCTGCTTCCCATGTGCCCCAAGTCTGAGGAGAGCAGCTCTAAGATCCCCCATCAGGCAATCCGTCAGTTTTCCACTCCTCAATTATGACCATGAACTCTAGCCCCAGGTCAGCTTCGAGCCACAAACCAAATCTAAACTTAATCTGGATGCAGACCCAGCCCCTTCCCCCGCTCAGAGCACGCAGGAATTCTACAGGCAAATTTTGGAATTTTCCATGGTCTGTGAGAGTCTCTGCGGAGCAGCAGTGTGGGCAAAGCCAGCACGGAGCAGGGGCTGTGGAGGGCCAGAGGAGTGAAAGGAATTGCTTTGTGGACGTCCACGAGGCTGCTCTTTAGGTAAAAGATGAGAAATCAGTGGTGGAATCTGTGTCTGTCACCTCCTGTGAGGGCAGGGTTCAGCAAATGAGGCAGAGCCAGAAGGGAGCACCAGAGGGGCTGGGCTAAGACCCCTGAAGGTTCAGTTTTCTTCATGTTCGAAACCTTAGGGAGGAAAAAGAAAAGGGAACGTCAGCAATGTCTGCCTGATGTTTCCATCCTTTGGATTGTCTGCCTCTGGGAGAGTTTGCCCCGTGAATGTTTTTAAGTGGAGCAAAACATCATGTGAAAACTCAGCCCTGCTCAGAGCTCACACAAAATGCTTCCCCCAGCTACTGGAGCTCAGCAAATCCCTGTGGCTGAGCCCTTCCAGGTGGGCTGAGTGACCAGGAATGCCTCTTTTACCGTGAATTCTCAGCTCTTTGTAACCTAAATGCCCCTTGGAGTGGTTTTTTTCTGAACATATTTTGCAAAACTGTCAGACTTCAGATGTCTGACACAAAACCCAGGGGCAGAGTTGGTTTGGGAAGCCCTGGGTGACTGCCCAGACTATATTCCAATTAAACAGCACAAATGTTCAAATTTCTTGGCTGCTTTCTAAAGTCCCAGGTTTTCACCTTGCCTTCAGATCTGGATCAGACCAGAACTGCTTGGAATGATTTTCCTTTATCAGCTCCTTTACAGGTAATTTACCAGCAGTCCAAGCTGCATATTTACTCTGAGGAGCAGAAACTCCATCTTTCGGATAAGATTACTCTCCTCCAAGTAAATATTGGGCAGAGCACAAGAAAGGGATGACAACTGCAGACAAAATGGAAAGGAAACGGCTGATCAGGCTGTTGGAGAGTTAGTTCAGGTTGAAGTACCTTCAGAATTGGTCAGAAAGGAGATTAGAGGGGAAAGCAGTTCATGGCTTTGCAGGACCAAGGGCAATGCTCTGCATTGGCCTTTGATCCTTTCACAGTGTTCACCTGCCAGCATTGGTAGATTCAGACACTGAAAGTTAATTTGGAGAGCCTGGAGAGCTAGAAGAAATACTCTTGAGCTAAATGTACCTGCTCACTGTGGCATCCAAAGTCAGCCCAACTCGTGAAAAATCAAGTGCTGGAAAAAGCTGGAAAAATCAAACACTTTAAAAATCAAAGCTTTAAAATCCTTTACTCTGTGGAGGGGATGCTGCTCTGCAGGAAGGCAGACACCAGGCTTGGCCAAGGTTGCACAGGGGAACTTTTGGAGGGGCAAACATTTGTAACAAGCTCTTTGTTGGAGTGAAGGATCCCAGGGTGCGGAACCTGGGAGACACAAAAGGATGATAAGCTGCATCAGCTGCAAACCTGGGTGCTGCTTTTCCATGTGGTGCTCAGCTCCCCTGGTGACAGACACGTTATAAATACCTCAAGACAGACCCATTTCAGAGGGGTGTCTGCAGCTGTGGGGAAGCTGCAGATTGGAAATTCCAACTGACTTGTCATCGGCATGAAAAACATTTCCCAAAGCTGCTCTGTGCTTGGGGGGCTTTTCCTGAGCAGAGGCTTCCCTGGTCTCAGCACTGTGCTGTTAGAAAGGCTCGAGGGCTGCATTCAGCCCAACAAATAATCAGTGCTGGAGTCAAAGGCAGGCTGATGTGAGCCTTGCCCTTGGAGCAAAATAATCAGGCTGGTGGAGAAGTGATGGTGGTTGGTGCTATCACAGCGTTGTGATACAGAGCTGGTCAGTAGAGCCTTCACTGAATCACAGAACCATGGAATGTCCTGGGTGGGAATAAACCCCCAGGATCACCCAGTGCCCCCCAGCACTCCCAGCCTGGCAGCCCTGGCAGCGCTGTCCTGCAGCTCCTGCAGCTCTGGCAGCCTCGGGGCCATGCCCATTCCCTGGGGAGCCTGGGCAGTGCCAGCACCCTCTGGGGAAGAGCCTTTCCCTAAAATCCAACCTAAACCTCCCCAGACACAGCCCCAGCCTCTCCCTCAGATCCTGTCACTGGTCATGCAGAACAGAGGTCAGTGCCTGCCCCTCCCCTTCCCCTCTTGAGGAGGATGAGGATGGTGATGAGGCACCTGTGCCTGTCACCAAATGTGCTTGTAGGGCTTTACTCACCCAAGTGAGACCAGCCAGCAGAAGAGTGCAGGTGGACACTCCCTGGAAGTGTCCAAGTCCAGCTTGGGTGGGGCTCTGAGCAGCCTATTGGTCTATTGGAAGCTGGCAGGGAGTAGGAACTAGATTGTCTTCAAGGTTCCTTCCAACCCCAAGATTCTAGGACATGAAGATTATGTCAGTGCCTCCATCCCAGCCTATAATCAGGGAGACTTCCACCTTCAGTAGCATGATTTAAATTACACCCAGTACCGTGTCTGAGCCATCCCCACACATTAGTTCCCATGCTTTGTGCTCCTGAAGGAGAGAGCATCCCACCAAACCTGTCTGTGGGTGTCCCTGTAGGTCCCTACCTCATGGCTGACAGAAAGGTGAGACAGATTTTATCCTGAATTGTGAATCTCCCCAGTCCAAAACCTTCCTGGAGCACACTGACATTACCACAAACACAATTGTGAAAGCTCTTAACAGCCTGAAAGCATTTTCATTTTGGAGAGAGAAGGATTTATCACCCTGATGTTACAGCAAGCTCAGTTCCAGGCAGTGCAATGCCCAGGACAGCCCCAGAGGCTGATTGTGCAAACAATGGCAAGAAGAGGAAATGAGGCTGGAGTTTGTGCCTTCCCCTACATGAAGACATGAATGAGAAATCGCAAGGCTGAATCATTTCTTTCTGATAAACCACTCTGTATTAATTAAACCTAATCACTCTAGCATGGCTCCTGATACAGCTGGTAAATTGTTAGCAGCTTGCTGATGATGAAATCGTCACGAAAAAGACATCAGGCCACATTTTCATTGGGGTTATCAGAGATTTCCACCATCACTACCTTGTTCCTTCCTCCACCACGCATCCCTCACGTGTGCCAAGTGCCACATTAACTATTTATGGGGTGGCTGTTGCCTGAAAGGGAAGAAACCTCCAAAAAATTTTGTGTTGCCAGGTATCTAACCTTAACACAAAATAAGAAGTGTTCTGCTTTAAAAATTACATTAGATGTTTTGGGGAAGATATCTTTATTTACAGAATTTAAAAAGAACTTGTTTACAGAAGATAAGTGGTTCAGTAAGTGTTTTTAACAGGGTTTCTCCTCCTAGTTGGGCACTGGTGGTGCATATAAAAAACAAGAATGAAATGCTGCAATATTTCTTTGCTTCAATTTTTCTGCACTACCACAAAAATTGCTCCTGCCCAGACACACATTACCATAAGGTTTGTAAATGCTCTTGGGGCCCTGATAACATTCACTGCCTGCTCTTGCCAAAATGTAAAGTAAATTATTTTCATATATATTTTATGTGTTCATAAAAAGCTATACTCTACTTGACATCTGTTATCTGGATTAAGGCTTTTTGTTCAGCTGGCCAAAAAAGAGATGGAAGTCTGTAGAGCATTTGATTCACTGCAATCCACAGATGATGGTCATTTGTAAGGATGCTAATATGAGAAAAAAAAATCCAATAAAATAAGCAATCAGCCTTTGGACTTAAATAAAACAACAAAAAAAAAAAAAAAAAAAAAAGAAAGAAAAACCAGGGCCTCCTCTGTAATGCTCTCCCATTTATTATTTTTGTCTGTGTGGTCTCATGATCATAAATGTTGCCATTACAGTCTCCACGACTTTCTTGCATCTATCACCGAGACCTTCTGGTAAAGGGAAAGCAAAATGCAGTTCTTTGAAGGTCCCCTCTGAATTCAAAAGCCTGAACTGAAAATGAGCATTGAGCCAGCTCAGAATTGCTGCTACATTTACTAGAAGCAGTAATGTCCAGAGTTATTTCCACCCTGCTCCTTTACAAGTCATGTGATCCCATTTCTCCTCCACCAACACTCTGGATAAATGAAAACCAGGCTCATAATCATACATCCCATTTTATTACCTTGCCACTGTGTGAACAGGAAGGCTTCAGAGATTAAATGGCATTTTAGATAAGGAGAGCGAGCAAGCCGTAACAGCTTCAACAACAACAGCAAGAGAGAGGGAACATTTAAATAAATGATTGTGGGCAAGAGCTGTTTCATACAGCCAGAACATAACTGGCTCCATAACATGGCTGATACACTGATGGCCATGAAAATTTAATTACTTATGAGCCACTGAATGAATTATGCAGTCTCTGATGGCTGCAGAATAAAGTTTATAGGCCAGATTCACTGCTGGCACAAGTAAATCAAGCTATGTTGGCTTCCACGGAGTTGCCATCATTTGTTCCAGCATTGAGCTTGGCTCACCATCATTCCAGCATGGATCCAGAGTCCCTTGAAGTCGGTGGAAAGGGCCCTTGACTTCAAGGGACTTTGGATCATGTCTGGGGTACTTTGTGTTTTGCCAGCAGCTGAATTAGTCACAGCACAGCTCACCATGTACACAACACATGCAGCGTGGTGACACGTAGGGACCCGGGGGTGGGACTGGAAATTCATCCCTAGCAGCAAACACTCTATTTCTGTAAGCCAAACCCACATGTGGAGCTGCTCTCCTCACGTTCAGAACATTTCCACTCGGTGCCAGCCCCTCGGTTTGTTTGTAGTTTAAATCCTTGGAGAACGATGCTGCATCACCCCCTCAAATCTCTCAGTAGCTGCCTGAAAATTGAAACTATTTTGGATGAAGCTTCATCAGAAAATATATGGTTATAAATGAACATATTCTTGCCCTGCACCAGCTGTCTGTTCCCTAAGTCTAACTGTGAGCACGATATTCCCAAGAAAGCTCTCCGGCATAGGTTAGGAAGGAGAAGGATGATGGAGGAAAAGGTGACACATTTTTATGGCTGGCTGGTAGAAGGAAGTTGCTGAGCTTGCTTTTCTCAAATTTTATCTTGAAATAACTCTCCAGCCCTAGAGAGGATCCATCTGAGCAACGCAGTGGCTCCAGTCACCACTAAACTAAAAAAAAAACCACAAAGGAAGTCCAACAAAATGATAGTGAGGCCCTGGCCCAGGGTGCCCAGAGCAGCTGTGGCTGCCCCTGGATCCCTGGCAGTGGCCAAGGCCAGGCTGGAGCCTGGGGCTGGAGCAGCCTGGGACAGTGGGAGGGGTCCCTGCCATGGGGTTGGGAACAAAATGATCTGTAAGGCCCCTGGAAGAGATAATTTCTCACACACAGCACCTCTCAGGTAGCATCAAATGTATTAAAAATGCCTAATGTGACCTAACTGTAACCTCACCAAATTAAAACTCAGCTTTGACACCTGGTGTGGACCCCCCCCCAGTTTTGATCTGCTGGGTTATCCTTGGTGTTTTGCTCTCCTGTGCCACAGCTTCCCAGCTCTGAAGGGGAGTGGCAGTAAATCACCTTGACTGCCTTAATGAAGCACTAAAAAACCCCCTCCTGTTCCAAAGGGCAGCAAAAGCCAAACCAGGCAGAGCTGCTGTTACTTAGCAGCTGTGTTCAGCTATGAGATGACTCTTTGGTAATGGGATGGTGGTGTCACAATGCAGGTTTAAAAATAGACACGTTCAGAATATGAAAGTCTGCAGACAAACTTGTGAAATACCAGTTCAATCACTGACCATGGATTAGCAGTGAAGTCTAAGTTCAAATTCCAGCTAAAAAGCCAAATTTAGAGCTGCAAAATACAATGTTTAAACAAACCTGTATCTGACACCAACTGATCATCACGAAACAGAATTAGAGCTGGCTGAAATTCTCCTGGGTTACCACTGGAAGTTTAAAGCTTTCTTAGGTTTTTTGGGTGGCTTTTTTTTTTGTTTGTTTGTTTGTTTTGTTTTTTGTTTTGTTTTGTTTTTTGTCACAATCTTGATAATGGGCTTATTATGGGAGTTGTAAAATTTCACTGCAGATCATTCGTCTCTTGAACAAAATGAAGCCCATTTTTCCAGTGGAAACAGCCTGGTCTTGATGATCCTTCCCTCTGTGCCAGAGAAAAGGTTCAGCTGGCTTTTTGGATCCGTTTTACGGCCTCTTTGCAAAGCCAGGATGCTGCAGAGAAGGGGAACCGTGGAGCCAAGAATTTGGCCTCTGGATTTCAGTGACATTAACACCCAGAAAGAATTCCTGGGAAGGACCACTTCCATGAGGGAAGCTGGAGCCGTTCCTCGCAGTCTGGGGCTTGTCTGCACATGCAAACAAACGCATCTGGAGCAGGAGGAGCCGTAAATTTAGAGAGTGAGAGCGGCAAAACGGAGCGGGTCACGAGGCAGCGGGACCACTTCTGGTTTATTTCCACTGGAATCGCTCTGTGAAGCTGGGGCAGGGAAGGACAACCCCGTTCCAGTCCCCCAGCACCCCCAGGCACTGCCACTGAGTTCCTGGGAGTTGTTAAATGGTTGTGCTGGAATAACTCCACGTGAACACGAGCTCTCATTTTGCTGTAGAAGTGGGGGATGGAAGAAGCCTATCAGGGAATAAAGTCAGCTTGGTTGTTTCCCCTCACAGTGAAAGATTTGCCCAGGTTTGTGAGGTTGGTATAAATAAAATTGCCCGGGTAATGCAATCAGTGTTTCATTAATGGGCATTTCACAGCTGAGTAAACTTTTTCCCAACGTATCAGAAGGCTCAACCAATTCTGGGTTTCAAAACATTGGTTTGAAGCGTCTGTTCTGGTTTTCAAACGCTGGTTTCTGTCATATTCACCCAGGAGTAAGCAAAAAAAAATTTGATTTAGGACCATTTACTAGAGAGAAAACACAGCTTTCCTTATACTTAAGTGCAGCTTATTTGGAGTGGAATGCAAGTCTCACTTCTGAAGTGCTCTGCACTTAAGGAAGATATTTATTTCTCCCCCTCCTCCTTGTCTGTCTTTTGGAAAGCTTTTTCCTTATTTTTTCAGCCATAAGCTGTCATATTATACAATCAAATCTGCAGTTTTTAGAGATGCTTCATGTCCATGAAGAGCTCAAAGGGCTCTCATTTGTTGTTCTGCTTTTTCAGGGCACTTGGGGAACAGAATAGCTCTGAATGCATGGAAAAGATCAGAGGGGAGAGGGAGGGAAGAAGAAATTGGGGATCTCATCAGGAATTACACAACCTCCATTCTGACCTTCCCCAGATACCTGATGGTGCTGCACTGAAACCAGAGTGGTTCTGACACCCAAATATCAGCTGGACACGCTTTGGGAAGGCAGCATTCCCTGAAATTTCTGTGTTCCTCACAGGAAAGCAGCTGTTAGTCTGCAGCTTTCCACTGGAAACCTATCCTGACTTACAGCAAGCACCTTTCAGAGGCAGTTATGGTGTGCAGTGTTCTTCCTGATCTTTTTCTGCCATCAGGGTAGCATTTAGGATTTTAATTTTTTTTTTTCAGAAGATAATCATCTGGGGGTTTTTGTTGGTTTATTTTTGTTTTTGTTTTTTTGGTTGGTTTTTTTTTTTTTTTTTTTTTTTAATAATTGGGGAGATCAGTCATTTAGCATGAATCACCTAATTCATCCCAGATTTTGGACTTTGATATTTATTTTGAGATGTTTCTTATTTTGGAGCACAGCAAAGGGTACATTTCTCAGACCATTTTACCCATTTCATCCTGTAAAGAATGAATAACAATTACCTAACTTGAAGATTGTTGCTTGACCACAGTTGTTAAGTGAAATCATACTCTGCTCATGGTTCAAGTATACATCTTTGCAGCAAAGGAAAGATAAATAAATTTTGATCCTAACCAACACTGGATAATTAGATGCTTAATATGGGAGGAAGAAGGGAAAAAACATTGAAATTGGTCTATAGGAGTGAACAATTTGTACTGAAAAATCCAGTAATGAGTTCTGGAGCCATCTGACCTCTGCTAAGTCCTTTTTAATGTAAAAAACCTCATCATTTTAGTCTGAACTTGGTGTGTTCCCAAAAGAGAGTAGATACCCAGGGAGGGTGGCCAAGGAAAGTTTATTGCTGTACCCACTGGACACTTTTGTTCTGCATGAAAAATCATCAGAGAAATTCCACAGCACCAACAATGAGCTGGTCCTGGTTCCCTCAGAGCCTTGAATTTCAGCTGGAGCTTTGGGAGCACCAGGAATTTCTCCAGTGTTCTGCTGGTCCTGAGGATGCTGATCTTGGGCAGAGCAGAGCAGACAGGCACCCCGGGAGGGGGTTTGTCCACAGGGAACAATTGTTGGCAAGGTGTCTTTTGTACTCACATTTCCCTAAACACTTTCCTCCTCTCAGTGTAATTAACCATGTAATTAATCACATGCGGATAAATCTTTTCAGGGAATGGTAAAGAATGAATGAAATCATCAATTCTGTGATCTGGTGAGGGGCACTGAGGCATTTAAAATTTCAGGGTCTGGGGAAAGCAGTGGAACCCCAGTGCCCCATGTGTGCAAGAGCACGAACCTGTCTAAACAGCAAAAAAGTAAAATTCTGGGAGGAGATGCAAAAAGTTGTGCAAGTTGTGCTGCTGGTGGAACTCCCTTCCCCCTGTGCCATGTGCTGCCACGAAGCAGCAGAAGGGGGAATGTGTGGCATCCTGGAAATGCTCCTGGCTGGCCACAGAGGCACAGGATGTTCAGGCAGCACCTTTGGCATGGAAAGGGCTCTGCTCTGCTGATCTCAGATTTGCAGGGAGCTCCTGCTGGAGGCTGAGCAGGCCAGGCAGGGGGGAGATGCCTTCATTCACATAATCCCAGCTGCAGGAGGGTGAGCAGGACAACAACAATGGCTAAGCAGGAGCTGGAGCGCACACACTGAGCTTTTTTAAACTCCTCTCCATCAGGGATTTGTCAAAGTAATCACAGAGTCTTACCTGTTCCCTCAGGAGCTCAGGCTTTCATCAGGCTGACACTGAGCAAACACACCCACAAGGCATCAGGAATATTTGCTCAAATACAGGATTTGCATTCACTTTTCCCAGAGTTTTGAGTCATCTCAGCATCTGGGAGTTGATTTTCTTTTCTTTTTTTTTTTTTTTTTTAACCTGGCATTCTATAGTAGTAGCAAATGTTCAGTCATGAGGATGTGCCTAAGTGGTTTTGGGTTTGTTTTTTTTTCTCTGTTTTCCCAGCTTTTTTTACATCTAATGGCTATTTTCCCTCCTAATTCTAGCCAGAAAATTAGAGAGCCATGTTTTGCTGGAGACCACTCCATTCCCCTGTCAAATCCTTGACTTCCCACAGACATTGCCATCCCTTTGGAAGAAGAAGTGAAACATTAGTGAGGGATGGTGGATTTGACTCTGGCACACTCCTCTTCTGCTAGGAAGCAGCAGAAATGAAACTATGCTTATTTAATCACGTACCGACAGAGGGAAAAAAATTATAAAAAAAAAAAAAAAAGACAAAAAAAAGAGAACAATGAATTATTGAAGCCAAAGCTAAAGCAAATAGTTCAGAGACAGTCCATGAGGTAAAATAAGTCCTCATTCATTTGTGAGCTGTAAAGTCCAAACAATAAAGCTACTCTAAAACTGTTCTGCTCACTGATAGCTCATAAATAAATGAAACATAAGTATGTCATATTCCTCAGTACATTTTTAAAAAGTAAATGAGTGGATTTTTAAATATTCTGACTTTTCAATAGTGTCTGGAATGGAGGGTCTTTAAACACACCCATGCTCTTGTGCACACAGGGCAATGGGATTCCACTGCTTTCTTTAGACCCTGAATTTTTCAGTTCAGTTTCAATAGTCCTTGCTCGTGGCTGAGGCAGATTTGGGTGCTCACCAGAGTTTTGCTTTTTGGCTCCCCACCCCGTTCCTTCTCAGGCAAGGTAAATGCCCAGAGCTGAGCTTGCCACAGGCAGTGAGAGGTGGTGGTTTGCTGCTGGTTCCTATCAGATCCATGTCCTGACATTTTCCCACTGCTGCCCTGCTGGGCTTGCAAAGGGCAGTAGAAGTTACACCTGCACAACAGCAGGAGGGAAAACATCAGCTCGTTCCAGAGCAAGTCTGCTTTCTCAAGCTGAAGTCAATAAATATTATTTAATGTATGTTTATAACACCACTGTGCAGTCTCTCACCACCTAATGGAGAATTGTCTTGATTTTGTAAAAGATTTCTAGTGTTTCCACAGAATTATCAACATTGGAAGAGACCTTAAAATCATCCAATCGCACCCCAGCAGCACCAGCATCACCCCAAGCCCTGTCCCCAAGGGCCACATCCAGACTCCTCCTGAGCACTCCCACAGACAGTGACTGCAAACCTCCCCGGGCAGCTCATCCCAAGGCCTCACCACTGCTTCTCTGACTTGCTTTGACTATCCAATCTGAGCCTCCCCTGGAGGAATTTGAGGCCTTTTCCTCTCCTTTCCCTTGGTACAGGCCTGGGAAGCAGAGCCTGACCTTCCCTCAGTGCCCCTCCTGTCAGNAAAAGGTCAAAGAAAAACATTTCTGTGATTATATTTTACTTTCTTTCTTTTCAAACCTTGTGCTTTAAGAATCTTTATGATGCTTTTTTCTTCCAGGATAATCTGATGACAGGAATGGCCTAGAAATGGAAAACCCTGACTGAACTTTGGGCTTGGTGTACAAAGGGATCAGCTGATCATCAGATGTTTCTGGAGAAGAACCAGCTCGTTTCCTCTTGGTGAAGCTGTTTTAGTACACAGCACACAGCTGTGACAATTGTTTTGGTAATGATCTGAGTCCCTATCTAGATACAAAAATAACAGGGGTTCTTGTTTGATTATCAAAACACAGCTATTAGGGCTTGGCAGATGAAGAGTAAAGGCACCTGTACGCGTTCACATCAGCATCCCAAAGCTTCTTTGAGTTGTAGGACAAACCTCAGATCCATGAAGTGACTGCAAAAAATCCTTGGAGCACCAGAATTTATGTGTGCCAAAATTGTGTTCCATCACGCAATGTATGTGAGTGATGAAACAAGGAACCAGGAAAAGCGATGGAAAATTTGAAATTAACAATCCAAAACTAAAACACATCCTCTCTTTGGGGTTGCAAACCTGTGTTACCACACAGCATAAAACAACCTGGAAATCCTTTCCACAAATGCTGGGCAGACCCTGCCTACAGTGATTTGAGGGAACCTGCTCCCTCTGTAGTGGGTAGAGAAATCTGAGTAAAGTTTATCTTCTCAAAAAAGTACCTGGATGATGCCCAGGCTGCCCAGAGAAGCTGTGGCTGCCCCTGGATTCCTGGAAGAGTCCAAGGCCAGCTTGGATGGAGCTTGGAGCAACCTGGGAAGTGGAAAATGGCCACTTCCAATCCAAACGATCCCATTATTCTATGACTCTATGTATGTTTTCCCCCACAGGAGGGCTAAAAATTTACATAAAAAGCAGCTGTAATCATGCCCCTCCTCACCACCACCACCACCACAGACACCCCACAGGCCCCTGCAGTGTGTGCTCCTTTCTTCCTGACACCCATTCCTGGTGCCACCCCTGTGCTCAGCTTGCAGTGTTCATATTTAGGCTTCAAACTGCATTTATTTGGTTTATAGAATATTGCATGGCAGGCTGCAGCACTGTGTTCCACAGTACTGGTAAAAATATAAGTGCAAAGATGCCAAAAGTCACAGAATCACAAAAGGCTTGGGGTTGAAAAGGACCTTAAAGATCATCTGGTTCCAACCCCCCATCCTCTCATCATTGCCAGCCTTCGTGGCTCTCAGGCCAGACCCACTTTAAACAGCTTCTCCTTGCCAAAGCTTTACAGGAGGAGAATATCCAGAACTCAGAAAGCTGCCAAAGTGATATGAGCCAGAAAGAATTTCAAATTCCCATTTAAAAAGCCTCTATAACAGAGATGCTAGGTGGACACCACTGCTACCTGCTTTGCTACCTGTCCTCTGGGCCCTGCAGTGACCTGCAGAATTCCCAGGGCTCTGTGCCAGAGCCAAATGCCTGCTCCAAGCACTCGGCTCTTTCAACATCTCAGGGGTACTTCACCCTCTCCCCGTGCCACAAAGAGATCAGGAACCGCTCAAATTAAATTCATTTATTAATGGAATGGTTTTAGTAGACCAAAATTGATTTCGATGAAAGGAATGCTCGTCCTTTATGGCTGCCAGAAAAAGTAAATATTGTCTACAGACATTACACAGCTTTCTTTTAACCAAAATTAAATACGGTGCAGAGCAAAGCAAGCAATCTGTAGAATTGTATTGTTATACTGCTGTTACAAACTATTTACACTGGATAAAAAAAAACCAGATGTCTCAAAGCCAGCTATAACCTTAGTTGATTACTGTTGTGATCCTGTGTGTGTCTTGCCCTCATCTCCCCTTTTTGCTGTCAGATATAAATCAGGCATTAGCAAGGTTAAAAAAAGTGAATGATCCTAAAACAGTCCCAAAGAAAGCTCTGAGCAGCAGAGACAGGGAGCAAGTTCTCTTCCCCACCACCCCAGCACTGCTCTGTCACCCTCCTTCAAGATTTAAGGAGTTTAACCCCTCCCTGAAGCTCTGCCCAAATCCAACCATCTCTCTCTTCAATCAACTTACTTTCAGTGCCAGGAATCCCCACGCAGGTGATGCCTGGTACGAGGATATACATTTTAAAGATACATATTTCAAAGGAGCATGATTTCCTCTAGCAGTGCTGTGTGCTGTCCCTGCATGTTCACAGTAAAACCACGTCAAATAAATATTTGAGGGAATCAGCACAGTGCGTCCAGTTTCACTTTCCAAACGGAAAGTGGAGTGTCTGCTCTCAGTGGTAGCATAAGGCAGAGGTTTAACACAAACCCAGTTTTGCTAAGTCATGATCAGGAACAAAGAAATCCTGCCTAATTACAAAATACTTGATTAACAACTCAGCCAAAGGGGTAGATTTACTGTACAACAAAGCTATTTGCTGAAATAGGATTGAAAAGGAAATAATCCTGAAAAGGACTTCACTTCTGGTTTGACAGAAGACATACAGCACAGAAAATATGGGTTTTTTCAGTTTGCAGAAAAAGGATTATCCAGAATAGTTTGTCCATCCAATCAAACATTACTCTGCTGTAACAACATTGTTCTCAATTCCCTCTCTCTTTGGTCCTCCTGCCTGTATTTCTCCTCCAGCTTTTGCTTTTCTGAGTCCACACTGTAAAAAGTGGAATCTGTGCTCCTCCTGATCTTCTCAAACTGACTGAAGTCTGCCACATACTTTCCATTTGGAGAGAGGGAAACCACAGGCACGAACTCGTAGCCCCAGTGGATCTCCTCGGGGATGTAGGAAGTCCTGCTCTGGCAGACAGCACTGGTGGACTCCACCGTGGCGTTCAGGAGCACCACGAGCTCAAAGTCCTTCTCCTTGAGGTTTTGAGGTGTGAGGTCTCTCAGAGGGCTGCTTTCATCCAAAATGTGGTAGAAGGTTAAAGGCAAAATGAGAAACGGACTCTCCGAAGAGGAGTCCACGTTGAATTTGACACTGGCTTGGTTCAGCAGAATCCTCTCCCCTTCTTTGGTTTCATAGGTCTGAAGAAGCTTCCCAGAGAGCTGACACTGTATCAGGAGGCTCTTCCTCATGTTTGCCACTCTGATCACCAGGCAAAGCTCCCCGTTGTGCTTGGTGATGACAGCACAGTGACTGAATTTAATCGTCTCTGCCCTTTTCTTTGGCCTGGCGATCTTGGCCAGGAAGGTGCCAGTGATGAAGATCTCAATCAGGGTGGTGATGACCAGCTGAGCCACAAGCAAGAAAATGGCGTGGGGACACTCCTCGGTGATGAAACGAAATCCATAGCCAATGGTGGTCTGGGACTCCAGGGAGAAGAGGAACGCCCCAGTCAGGGAATCCACATTCTTCACGCACGGCTCCCGCTTTGGGGAGAACTTGCTCATCTCCAGGTCCCCGTGAAGGAAGGCGATGGCGTAGTAGATCACCCCAAAGAGGAACCAGGTCATGACGAAAGTAGCAGCAAACAGGGTGAGTTTGTACCTCCACTTCATGTCGATGACTGTGGTCCACAGGTCCTGCAGGTAGAGCAGGTAGATGCCGTCGACCTTGTCTATCCTGACGTTGCTGTGGCCGCTCTTGGACATGACGCGGGGTTTGTGCGCCTTGAGCATGGCGCCGTCGATGCCGCCGCCGACCAGGGCCACGCGGGACATGTTGATCTTCGTGGGCTCCATCCTCACTGCTTCACTCCTGAGGAGAGAAGGAAAGAAAGATCTTACTCCGAGAAGCCAGAGGGGACTTTGAGGAGTATTTGAAAATGCTGATGGAGAGAAGCACAAACATAACCTAAACACAGCAGCAGTGAATAAAAACAGCTGGAATATAAAGTTACCACCATACAGTATCTGACATTACAAATAATTTGATTTTTTTTTTTTTCCAGGAAAAAAAAAAATCCTTCTTTGATTCTGGTGCCTGCCAAGTATGGAGAAGTAGGTTTCTTTTATGATAGCCTGCAAAAGAAATTTGTCAGAGCTGAAATTTTATATCAGTACTTTATTTCTGTAAAAGGCATTAAATATATATATTTTTTCCTTACGTTTCTCTAGAGAAGAGGCTCTTTTTGATTAGTGAGCAGGTTTTCTTTAATGCCCTGAAGAGAGACATCTGATCAGAATTAAAGTCGCTGGGTTTAGAACGCAGATCCAGCTCACCACCTCTGTCCCTTCCTGCGACGGAGGCAGAATGAGCCAGACCAGCTTTCACTGGGAACAATTAACTTCCACAAGTGATTTACTCAGTCGGATCTGGCTCTTTGTGACGGACCTACAACTAACCTAGAGGGAAACAAAGCAGACCTGAGCACATCAAAGGCGAGGTCTGGAATATTTACACCTGGGTGCAACACTCTGAAGCTGCCTGCACTGGACAGCGTGACCACGTTTTAAACGGTATGAAGGGAGAAAATAAAAAATTAAAAAAAAAAAAAAAAAATTAATTCACAAAGTCAGCATTCTAAAAATGGGCCCCGACCTGCGCGAACCCAGCAATCACTGGAGCACCCGACCCCTGGATTTGTTTAGTGGGCATCAGTCCGGATGGAGAGGGAGAGTGCGGGCATCCAGGGCTGGGCAGAGCCCTCGGGGTGAGGCAGAGCCCTGCCCGTGCCAGCTGGACCAGGCACGGAGCGGGACCCGGCTCGCAGGACCAGACAGCGGTTACGTAGAGCAAGGACAGTGCATGTTATAGTCGTTCCCAACAACAAAACTTCCTGCTGACAAAAGCAACAAAGAAAAAAAACATCCCATGCATCCTTTGTGCCTTGGCAGGTCTCACAAAAAGGCATTGTTTTGTCCCATTGTTTTCCTCAAAAAGAGCCTCCAAGTCAGTGATTAGTTTTCGCCAACCGCTGGAGAGAAAAAAAAAAAAAAAAAAAAAAAAAAAAAAAAAAAAAAAAAAAAAAAAAAAAAATTTTTTTTTTTAATTAATAAAAAACAGTATTTTTGATATCACATACTCAGAGANCTTATAGCTACTTAAAAGAATTTTGCAGGAAGTACAAGATATATTTGTGGGACACACATGTGCCAGCCCAGGACATCAGCATAATTGCTCACTGAAGTACTTTTCCTGTTATGTCAATTAAGGAGAATATTTGTTTGTGACTGTACTCATCACACTGTTGCAGGTTTTCTGGGAAAGGGTAATTAAACTTAGCCCCCATTAACAACTGTAGTTCATTCCAGTTTTGGTTTAATCACCATCATTTCTCTTCCACAGCTATGAACCATTGCCACAGATATATATTTATAAAAGAAAGGAGTGCATCCACAATCCCAGTGGGAGATTCTTTATGTGACAGTCAAATCAACACACAGAGCGCAGCATGTCCGGATAATAAACAGGAAAAAACCTTCAAGTGATCTGAAAAAGAACAACGGGAGGAAATGTGGGGGCTGGGAGGGGTAGGGCTGGGAAGGACTGTACATGCAACTGCTCCTCAGGCCAACCCAAACCCCAGCACCCTGTCAGGGGGAGGTAAATATCTGCAGCCTCTAATGGGACACCTTTCAGGCAACTGCAGGTTCCTTATGGAAGAGGCTCCATTCCCCACTCCCTGGGTGAGACAGGGATGTAAAACATGCCCACCATCCTGTCCTGAAATCAGCACACCTCTCCCTCCCAAGCACAGCTCCCCTTAGCAGTGTGCATTCACTTCCAGGCTGTTAGAATGAGTTTCCCTGCCACAAATTACTGTGCCAGGAGGGAGCTGGGGTCTCTGCTCCAGTGTTGGAGGCACGACCCCACCCCACCCCCTTGCTCAGCCTACCTGGACACCTGCTCCTGGGAGCAATTCCCAGGGCTGACAGCTCCTCCTCCTCTGGAGATCACAGGGATGGGGGCAGCCAAGGCTCTACCTTCCCTCCTTGGAGCTCCAGCTGATGGGTTTGGGCAGGAGAGCAAGGACAGGGCTTCTGGGGTGTCTGAGGATCAAAGATACCTGTCCAAGGCCAGGGATGGCCCAAGAACACTCAGCTCTCCACACTCACTATGGCTCAGCCATGCCCAGGACACCCTGGATCCTGCGCCAGGGGCTGCTGTATGTGCGTGGGATGCAGTGGGAATAACAACAGTTATAAATCATGGAATGGTTTGGGTTGGAATGGAACTTCAAACCATCTGATTCCACCCCTGCCATGGCAGGGACCCCTCCCACTGTCCCAGGCTGCTCCAGCCCCAGGCTCCAGCCTGGCCTTGGGCACTGCCAGGGATCCAGGGGCAGCCACAGCTGCTCTGGGCCACATCCTGCCCACCCTCCCTAGAGAGGAAAAGATTCATCCCTCCCAGAGGCCAGTAAGAGTCCTTGTCCTCTCTCTGCTCTGCCCTGGAATAGGTTGTTCCCTGTCCAAGAGCCCCAAATGAAAAGAACCCTGAAACTGCAGCCTCCCACATTTCCAGACGTGCTAAAGGAGAGCATCACAGATACGACACCAAAATGCCAGGGCAGAAGAGTTCCCCAAAAAGATTGGGAGGCAGGAAGGAAATTTCAAAGCACAGTCTCTTCCCTGGGCTGCAGCAAGAGAGAGAGGGACAGCTGTAAAATTTGCCATTTCAGGTTTTGAGCTGAGAAGTGAAGCTGTGGTGCAGCCCTGGACAAATCTGGCATGCTCCAGACTGCTCCAGCTCACAGCCAAGGCTGTTTCTCACTGTCCATCTCCACTGTACCCCTGTGTAAAGTTAATCACCACGTGAGGCAGAGAAGGAAATTTTAGAGTCTGCCTTAGGTGAAAGAGGCTTTTTCAGGGCTCCCCCATCGTCTTTTGCATCCTCCCTTGATTTGTGACAAAGTTACTCAGCTTTACAGCCACTTCCTGAAATAGATCCTGGCCAACTTCTGATGCTTTTTTTGGTGGCAGGGTATTTTTTGTGTTGTTTCCTATTTTCTTTTTTTTTTTTTTTTCTCTCACATCACTCTTTCCTGTGTGATCCTGAATTCCTCTAGTGCTCTCTTCCTCCCCAGGGAAATTCCTCTTGGTTTCCTCTCCCTGCAGATATACTTCCCTTCTCTGCCACGCTGAGATGGGAAGAGAGGATCTGTCACGCTGCCTCTGCTCTCCTCCCTTATCACTGGCAGCAGCCAGAAGCAATCACTTGGGGGAAGAAACTCTGATGAAACCATCAGCAGGAAAAAAAGGGCTTCAGACGAGGATTCTCTCCTGCCCACACTTCCCCACTGCTTCCTGAGTGAAGTGACCACTATAATATCCCAAAATAAATTATTTATGGGTGTCTGTATGCATAAAAAACACATTACAGCACCTGCATCGCTCTTTCCCATCTTACAGAGGCACCTCACACCCTCTGCCCTGACAATCAACCCCAGCACCTCAACCAAAATACTTTTGGTTTGTTTGGTTTATGCCCACTCTAAATCACAAAGCACATGTACCACAGTAGGTTAATATGAGCAAACAAGCTTAAATAATAAGAGTAATATACATTTTAAACTTAAAATAACTTCTGCAACTGATTTTACACTTGGATAAATTACTTTTTATTGCTGTAAATCAAAGTGGAGCTGCAATTAAAACTGAGCCTGTAGCAGAGTTAAGGAAACACACTTCAAGAGGGAAGAAAATGAAATTGTCTGGGGCTTGTCTAATGCCCTCTGAATTACCTCCTTTCCTCACCGGCCCTTTTGGAGCAGCCAAAGGAGACTCCCCCTCAGCACGTATGGAAGTTCAGCACAGACAAAGTCAATAAAAGGCAGAGCTACATACCAAGCCACCAAGCATGAATACCTTGACATTAAGGTAATTCCAGCAGCCAGGGATCTAACCAGCACATTGCCACTGCTTCCAGGCAGCACATGAGCAGGGAGCCGGGGCCAGCGTGCACACACGCAAAAATGTTCCTCTCGCATGGAGCCAGCTTTGCTTGTGCAAGATCTCTCTTGGCAGACACAAGTGATTAAAAACGTACAGGAGCATGACTTGTTCCAAGGGCCTCAGCTGTTTTCCTTTTTTTCCCCAATCAGATAGGGCTTTGCCACTGGAGCAAATCCTCACGCATGCTTCGCTGCCACTCCGATACGGGGGCAGAACTTGAGCTGTTTTTTCAACCAGCAAAAAAAAAAAAAACCAAACCAAACCATTAGCAGGCTTGGCACTGAGAAAATGAAAAGTCGGGGGTGAGGAAAGAAAACATTGAGGAGGGCTGCATAATCTTCAGATCTTTCCTAGGTCTGATGTGGTTCAGTAGGTTACAAAAGTGCCTCCTGAATTCTCAGTGCTCTGCGTAGCATGAACATCCTCCTCCCTCTGGGCTGTGCACCAGGTTATGCTGCACAACTGTCAGCCAGCAAAATCCTCCTCTGTGGCTGAGTTACGGAATTCAAGAGGAGCAGGAGAGGAGGGAGGGAAGGAGAGGCTGAAAAAGGGTGCTTTGCCTCTGGCACAGCCACACAGCTGGACACTGCTACGCTGGGCTCCAAAAAGAGCCCTTCACTGCTAGCACCCGCCAGGGCGTGCTGACACACAGGCTTGAAAAGCTGAACTTAAACGTTTTTGGCTTTTATCACAAAAAGACTGAGGCAAGGGAGCCATAAATGCACCCTCAAGTCCATGGAGCCACTCATCAGCACAGGTGGAAATGGTCACTCTCTCCAGTTTGGGTCCCAGCAGGAGGTGCAAGCAGGGACACATCCTGGGCCAGCACAGGGAGGGCTGAAGGGTGTCATGGTCAAGCCAGAAATGGGTTTTACTCACAGCAGGGCCAGAGCAACAGCCATTCACAGAGCAGTGGTAAGCAAGCAAACACCCAAATCTATCTGTCTCTGCTAGGCAGCTGCCTGCTGGCCGTGGAAGATGAATTAAAGCTGCAGAAGTCTTGACGTGTGTTGTTTCTGAGGGGGATTTGTCCAGGAATGTTGTTGTTCCCCAGGACAGGGTGCAAGGCTTTGCAGTAATTATGGATTTACACAGAGGAGCCTTTGGAAATACAAAGATGCAAAGAAATAGAGAAACAACCAAGAAGACAAAATGGAGGCAAAAGATGACTCAAAGCTTATTAAATTAATGGAGAAGCTTCCAGCGATTCCCAAGTCTCTGGATCAGGCCTCCAAGGGGAGAAAAGCACACCCTGCAAGGGTGTGAGCATTTAACACACTGCAAGTGAGCATCCACCCTTCCAAACTCCTGCCCTCCAGCCTCTGCCCTAGGCTCTGGGGATGAGCAGGGGGCTTGGCCATGCACATCCTTCAAGCACACCAAAGTGTACTTTCAGGAAGAAAATAATAAACTGCTCACATCATGAAACTCTCTCTTTTTTTGCTCAGCAATATGGTTTATGCACAGCTGAAAAGGAAAAGGTTCCCCAGGAACCTGTCCTGCTTTTTAGATTTTTTTTTTATGAATGGCTTTTCTTCAGCAGGGCAGTACAAAATAGTTCAGAATGCCTCCTTGGCTGGCACATTGTTGCTCCAAAATCTTTTCAAACACTGGGAGAGCAGTTAGGCATTTAGAACCTGCCCGTGCTGTGATGTTCTTCCCACCCACAAACCCTTTCCTCATTCTTGCTGTGCGAACCATCCCTGGCTCTTTCTACACAGACAAGTCCAAACAGACTCCTGGGATCTTGCCCTCTCCGTTTCTGGGAAGTTGGGTGCCAGAGCTGCTCTGCAAGGCTGAAAGGGACATTTATTGTTGCATTTTGCTTGTTGAGCTCATACCCTGCGCTTCCACTTTCAGTTGCATCTCAGGTTGCTGTGGGAACATCAAACATCTCAGCACAAAGAAGGAGCCAAGCTGGGACAGAGCAGGAATGATGTCCTATCTCAGTCTAGCTTAACAGCCAATATAAAGCAGGACTAAACTTTCAGAGAGCTTAAGGCAAACTTTTGTCCTGATTTGCAGTCACTGCCGGAATTTCATCCCCTTCCAGGATGACCCTGGGGTCTTCCAGCAGCTAAATCCTGTCATTCTTCCTCCCTGGAGGCATTTCTCTTTATCACAGGGGTATCACTATCCTGCTTTCCCTCATTTTGTTTTGTATCCCATTCCTCTCCTCTCCTCACTCTTTGTGAATCAAAAGATCCCAACCAAGAGTGCTCAGCCCACCCCCAGAGAAGTGTGTGGCTGATTCCATAATGCATTATGTTCAGCAAAAATCTCCCTGTAAGTTCACACCACCTATTCCTGACCTCTCCATCACATCAGAGAAGCACAGAATCACAGCCTGGTTTGGGTTGGAAGGAACCTTAAAAGTCATCTCGTTCCAGCCCCCAGCCATGGGCAGCACCAACTCTGTTTCCAGTGGTTTCAAACTTGGCAAAGCTTCATCTAGTGCAGGGTCAACCCCTCCCCAGCTCCTTATCAGTCACCAGTGTGGGAACAGAGCCTCAGACTCATGGAGGAGTCTCTCCTTCCTCTCCAAGGATTTGGGATCCCAGGTGGCAGCAGCCGCACGGTTTGAGGAGCCTGGCAGAGCAGGAGGGAGGTGGAGAAGGAGAGCAGGGGATCTGTTGGGAGAAGATCAAAGGCGAGCCAAGGAATGCCTCATTTTTCGGCTCTTCCTGCTTAGACACAAGATCAATTAATCCATGTGGTGTTTTGTGGCGTTCCTGAAGGCAGAGCTCCTGGGCATCCAGCTGGGTGAGGGTCAGGGATGAAGACACCTGTACACATTCCAGCACGAAACTGGAGCTGGGCAGGGATTTTCTGCAAAATAGTTTTTCACTTAGTCAACTCAGGCCTACCTAAGTCCTTCCTAAGTACTTAATTCCTTTTTTGGGAACAGGCCCTTGGCCAGCCAGCTGCTCTGCCTGCTGGGAGAGTGTTTTCAAACAGCTCCTGCTGCCTTCCCCATCCCAGAATGAGGACAGGCCACTTCTCCAGAGCACAGCTCCCGGGGAAAAGGCACCCAGAGAGGAGGATGCTGCCTTTTTTGTTTAATTCCAGGGCTGGGGCTCAAGGTGGGTGAGTTGTTTGCCCCAAAGGCATGTTTTCCCTTGATTTCTGCCTCCTTGCATACTGCCTGGTATAAATTACCTGCCTGAAATCCACCTGCATGAGCTCATGTGCCAAGAGTTTCATGGTTTTGTACCCAAATGAGGGGTGTCTGTGTTGTCTTTCAGTATTCTGGTCACAGGGTGGCAGCTTCATTAGGCAACGAGGTAAAAAATAATTAGTCTGAAGCCATTTACTGCTGAGGTCATGTTGGAAAAAGTTCAAGGGGAAGGGAATCCCCTCCCAGGTCAGCAGGAGAACAAAGGCATTGGATTGGACTGCTGTAAGGAAAACCCTATAGGAGCCTTCCAGATCCTAAAGGGGGCTGGAGAGGGACTTTTCACAAGGGCGGGACAAGGGGGAATGGCCTTGAGCTGAGGAGAGAAGCTTTATATGTGAGGAAGGAATTGCTCCCTGGCAGGCTGGGCAGGGCTGGAATTGCCAGACCAGCTGTGGCTGCCCCTGGATCCCTGGCAGTGCCCAAGGCCAGGCTGGAGCCTGGGGCTGGAGCAGCCTGGGACAGTGGGAGGGGTCCCTGCCAGGGCAGGGCTGGGATGAGATGGTTTTTCCACCCAAACCATTCCATGATTCCATGATAAGCTGGCTGGGACTGCCATTCCCTGCTCACCATAGGTTGGCTGTGTCCTTGCTTTCCCTTCTTTCACAGCAGATAAGGGACAGCCCCTTGTTTTTAACCTTCCCAGTACTCATCCATCACTTCATCACTTTGAATAACAGTCTTTATAATGATAAAATCAAACTCAGAGTAACTGATTTGGCAGCCTGCAGCTGGTTTGAAATTTGCTGCATCTGTTTCAGAGCTGAAGAGGGGATAGTGGAGCACAAATCTGCTCTGCTTTCTTTTCTTGTTTGTTTGCCTTTTTCCTCCACACTCATTTCTTGGAGCTAACCTAATAAAAATCTGGTTTTGTTTGAAAACAAGCAAGCAAACAAGCCCCAAACCAGACACTTCCTCTGGATTTTTAATTTAAATTGTCAACAACTGCTTAAAAATGAAGAGGAGTGTGCCAAGTCATGGCAAGGAGAAAAGTTAGCACTTTGCTGGTCATTCAAAAATTTGGATAAAACAGCTGCAGGTTGCCTTCCCCAGAGCTGCTGCTTCTCCCTGACTCTCAGCTGGGACAGGAAAGACATTTAGCAGGCAGCAATGGGGTGTTTCAGACCAGTTAGAGCAGACAATTTACACTGGTTTTTACCCCTCTTTATTTTTTCCATGACAGTTCCCCTGGTGCCCCATACCCAACATCAGACACCGATTCCAGCATCATGAGAGCATCATCTCCTCCCTGTATCCCAACTCTACAAGGAAAGGGACACATCCTGGGGCTCAGCAGCTCTCTTTTTAATTACAATTTGTGGTGCCAGCTCATTGCACCGTGTCCCAGTCAAGTTGGGGTTTGTTTTTAATTAGTCACTGCACATCAGGGCTCTCTCAGAGCTGGGTGGAGGTGTGGTCATGGGGGTGAGGCTCCCTGCAGGGTGCTGGGACAGAGTTTTTGCTCTGCTTTCTCCCCAAAAATCCCATTTCCAGTAAATCACAGCTCTCATTTAGCCCATGTCACGAGCTCATTAAGAATTTCTTTCATACCCCATGAATATCCCACAAATATTATGTGCATGTACTCTGCAGAGATAAGCCTGCTCCTAATTTTCCATCTCTGTGCAACCACTAAATCTCAGCACTGAAATGTCAGGCTATGAGAAGAGTTTTTCACCAAAAAATAAAATCCCTGTGCCTTTTAAATATCTAAAGACCTCAATACTATTGAAAGCAATGGTAAGGTGCAAAAAGCCACTAAGTGGTAAGGGGAAAAAAAAATTAAAGGTTTGTATATTTGTAACCTCTTTTCATTGATTACTAATGTAGATTAAATCATATCTAACTGGGGAAAGAGCACATCTTGACCCAATAGGAAGGTGGATGCTGTTACTGGAGTAAAGTTTTTCCTGTTAAAGAATTTCTGGATCTTTTTAACCTGTTTGTTGTAGCTGATTTGTGCTGCTCCATGTAGGCAGAGCAATGATAAATACAGAGTAACCTGCTAAATAATCTGAATTTTTTTGTCATCTCTGCATGGCCAGGACACACCAGAGGATTTGCAGAGATGTCTGCCATTCTACAAAGCACATTTCCAAGAAAGAAGGCTGGGTTTGTCAGGGGTTCATCTCAAAACTTGTTGCAAGCTGATTTTCTCAGGAAGTTGTTTGGTTACGAAGAATTGCCCTGCCTGTGTGAACAAGTTCACGCTGTGGAAAACATTTTCAAAAAGAGACTCTTCTCTCATGCTGACAAAATGCAGCCTGTGAGACGAAGTACCCACTTCTCTCACCCAAACCTAAATCATTTTTCCAGTGGATGTCTTTCTCTTCTAGGCAAAGCCCAATTATGCTACTGACACATATAACTTGCTTATTTTTTGATAATTAATTACAGTGAATTACAGCAATTGTGGACAATATTCTCTTTTAAGGGCACAACATCTTCAAAAATCTTCATTCCTACCCCAATTTCTCTGCACTACAAAGATTTCAAATTGCATAAAGCCCCTTGATTGTCCAGGTCTGATAAATGGAGAACGAGCTCTGCTTCATCTCAAACAAATGTTTCTAAGCTACTTCACCTAAACAAAACTTTTTTTTTTTTTTTTTTTTTTTTTTTTTTATTTNATAATGTCCAATAGCTCCAGGATGTGATATTTCACAGGCAAACATTTATATGCACTTACCTAGAAGTCAGAGATTTATTCCTACTTTTTAAAATATCATTCCATGGTGTGTGAGCTCAGCCATTTGGAGTCTGGTGTTAAAAACACCAAAACTGGGGGCTCAATCCTTGGATGGGTCATTCCCTTAAAAATTTGGTTTGATGGTCCTTGTGGGACCCTTCTGACACAGAAGGTTCTGTGATTCCCAGTTCTGTAAAGCACAATCAGTTGCAAATCTGAACCATTGGCGTGGGAGATTTTCCTCTATCTAAAGGCATTTGTGGATGCATCTTCTTTCACACACGACCCCCCTTTGGGCCATTATTACACTTAATACAGTCTCTGGATCTTGAAAGAAAATAATTTCCTCGAATGTCCAGTCTTGGACACATCCACAAGGATCAGGAACCACCAGTGGGGCCGTGGTCTCAGGGCAAAGTCCTTTGCTAAAACACAAAGGGGTATCTGGGATCACTCTGGGCCTCACACACCCTGTCCCCATCTCCATCCCTGTCCCCACTCCTGTCCTAACCCTGCGGCCCCTCACCAGCTCCCAGAGGGGACAGAAGTGGTCATGGGAGTCCTCTAAAGCACTAAAATTCTGGGCTAAAATACAAACCAAGGTCTTTCACCTGCCTCCCTGAAGTGATCAGGCAAGAATTAAAGATATCAGTGACACTTCCCCATTGGTGTGGGGTTGCTTATCCTTAGCACTGCCCAAAATTTTTGTCTGAGGGAAGCTTTCTTTTTTTTTTTAAATTTTTTTTTTCTGTTGTTGTTCCTGACCAATCCATGGATGTGGTTAATTTAAGGTTTCAAAGGCTTTTGCTCACACATACACACACACACCCATATATGTTTTCCACTGAAGTCTGTGCTTTTTCCTAGACCCACCCAAATTCCAGTACATAGCTCACTCGTTTGCCAAGCTTCCCTACTCTCCTTGCAATGAGTGGAAAAATGCCCTTTTTTCCACTCCTGCACATTTTAGGGGGAGAACCATGTTGAGGAGAAGGAAGAATTTAGTTATACCTGTGTTTTCAGGGCAGAAATAAGAAATGTCCATGGGAATGCTTTGTTCCTAAAGTTTATGAGATTATGAACCCCAGTGCTTGGGACTCTGAGCTGGAATGGTGGAGAGCCAAGGAAATTTAAAAATTAATAAATGTGAAGCAAAAGTAGCTGTTGGTTGGTAAAACTCCATTCTGTTTATATGAAGTACTTAACACTCCTGAATATTCTGGTATCTTTTGAGGGGGGGCTTGAGAGAAAATCAAAGGTTAATGGTGAGAAACTTTGGGGAGTTTCAAGTGGAGAAGGCTTCAACCATGTCCATTCTCTGCCCCCTTTAACGGGGTATTTTGGGCCACCAGCAAATTCATGGAGTCCCAGAACGATCTGGGTGGGAAGAGACCTTAGAGTCCATCCAGTGCCATGGGCAGGGACACCTCCCACTGTCCCAGGTTGCTCCAAACCCTGTCCAGCCTGGATTTGAACTTGGAGAAGGGTGGTGGACCAAGGGCTGTAACCACCCAAAGCCTTTTCCATCTCTCACCTCCATGTGGATTCTCTGAATCCTGGTTAAGGCTGGTGCTCCTTGATTTCCTCGTCTCAGGGGAAGGCATTAATAAATCCTCTCTGGCTTACAGAGATCACTGTTTTCGTGGAGCTTGTTGGAACATAATTTATGAAGCCTCTGTTCACCTGCCAAGCCAAGCTGAAATTAGCCCATGGGTTTAAAGACGTGGGCTGGTTTGTATCCCTTCACTGTTAGGTGATGGAAATTAAAATAGGCTAGGCTAATTATTTATCCTTTCCATCAGCAACACGCTAACTTGTGCAGGAGCTTATTGGCACTCGTCTATCTCCAAAAATTGGTGAAAAAGAAATATTTTTTAAAAGAAGAAGCTGTTTCTTGAGTTTCTTGACTGGGAGGTTACATAGCCCTGCTCTGTTGTGTCTTCCAGATGAACTCCCAAGGAAATGAGAGGGAAAAGAATCTTTGTTTCCCTGGTTGCTTTCCCAAATTGCTTGATCCCTGCCAATTTCCATGACACAGACCCCTCAGTCTGCTGCAGAGACTGTGGCTTCAGAAAGGGAGGAAATAGCATGAAAGTACTGGTGCACATCAATGTTTTTGGATTTTCTCGCCAAACCAGAAATATCAAAACAGAATTTAAAAAAAAAAAAAAAA
>VWZN01006304.1:265706-313540 GCA_013396955.1 Regulus satrapa
AAAAGGGCAAAAAAAGTTTCAACTTTTCTGGCAAAATAAAATTTTTTAAAAAGTCAACAAAAGGGAAAAAGGTCATTCTGGCTGTTTGTTCAAACCAAAATTAAACCTTTCTTTTTGAGGTTTGCACAGAAATGTGTGTGTGTGTCTCATTAAATCAGGTGAGGAACAAAACATTCCTTGGAGCAACAGACCTCCTCTGCAAAGCCAAAATACAATTTTTTTACTATTCAAAATAGTTTTCTTGGGGTTTTTTTTGTTGTTTTTTTTGTTGTTGTTGTTGTTGGTTTTTGTTTTTGTTTTTGTTTTTGTTTTTTTCATCCAAACCTGCATGTTCAGCCTGTAAGACTTCTGGTAGAAAAGCCTCAGGCAGCTCTAAGGACCACGTGGGTTGGTTTGGTGACAAGTGACACTTGGAGTTCCACAGCCTGTATCCTGGTTGTTGGGACCTGGGAACACAACCACAATTCCCTCCTCATTTTTCTTCTCCTCACAGTTTCTTAGGAACCTCCATGAAAGCAGTGATAATGTGCCCAAACAAGAGAAAAATCTCATGCTGCTTTTCAAAGCCCCTGCGCTTCCTTACCCTCAAAGGAGCCTGTTCTGCTGGTTTATTTACACATCCCTTATCTTTATGGCTGCTCCTTTATGATCCCATGTCATCTCCAAAGCTTCTGCAATCTTTTACAGTTGGGAGCTCGGGAAGGTCCAGCTTTGATCACTGGAGTCATCAGGCTGAATGGAACATTGTTCCTGCTCCGCCGAGAATTTTTTCCGACTGCGCTCAGGACACCGCAAACTTATTTTTAAAACCCTACAAACGCTCAGCAGCTCCTCTACCTTGTTTTTCTGTGAGTTTTACAGATGCCGTGGGTTTCAGCAGGCACTTTGATGTTTTCCAAGCTGCCTGATTTATGAGAACAAAAAATACCACCGTTCCCCAATTATTTTCTGTCGCCTCGTAATAAGGCTCGATGCATCAATGGAAATTCAGTCTAGGCACAAAGAATAACTGAGGGATGAGGAAATCAACTGCATCTCCCACAAGAGATCGTTCTTCCAGTGGAAAAACCAACCTTTTTGATCTCTAACCCTCTGTACTCTTCCTGTAATATTTAATAAAGCCTCCATTTTCATTGGAAAACACACTTGATGGGAAATGTGTAACTGGTAGACCTTTCTACCAGTGTTATTTTAGTGCTGTTTATATTCTATTTCAGCGCTGTTTGAACAGAATTCATATTTTGTAGGTAAGTGCTGAAGATAAGTGGTTGCAAGAAGCAGCTGAGTGGGACTGGGAACATCTCAAATCACAGCAGATTTCAGACGGGGTTAAGATCATGGCAGTGCTGAAAGCCCAGGGACAGTCACTCCACCAGCCAGGTGGCAGCTTGGTGGCAAAGGAGAAATCTCCTCCAGTGTTCTGTCAAACTCAATCTTTCCCAAAGCAAAAAACTCTTTCTGAAAAGCTCGCACGGTTCAGACTTCTGGTCTGCAGGCAGCCTGGTGCCACAGCATCTCCAAAATCCATCTTCTAGCCCAGAGTTTTGGTTTATTAATTAACCTTTCCCAATGTTCCTCCTGCACACAGTCCTTCTCATCTGCCCCATTCAAAAATTCAGTGATAAAAAGTCTTATTTATTGTCTGTTATTTTGACCATTTTCATTTCTTCTTCATTAATGCAAACACATCTTTATACCCCAAAAGGTCACAGTCTAACTTTTCCACAGCTGCTGTCCTGACCCCCATAGCTCTGCTTTCTTCTGCTCTTTGTTGGCACCTCATTCCTCCTTGTCTTCAAATCAGTCCCTGGGGGGGTTTTGCTCCTTTCCTGGTTTAGATTTCTCCCATTCCACAATAGCTTCTCATGCGACATAAATAAAATTCTCCTCTTTCCCATATCCTGAAAATCCACCTGAAATTCCTGAAACTTCTCCCCATCATTGTGTTCTCCTACAAAGTTCCTCCTGTGTGTCCCTCACTCTTAGATCTGAAATAATTTACATCAGACCCAAAGTTTTCCTTTTTGTTCATCCGACTGCAAAGTGTGTTGAGGACCTGCTGTGCTGAGAGATAATTTGTTCGGACTGTAGGCTGTGTTCACCATCAGCATGGATAATAAGTGATTTATTTCCTTGGAAGCACACATTTTTACAGAATGGAAACCCGGGATACCTTAAGGGATGGATGTTACATCTCCCTGCAGTGCCTGATGACCTGAGACCAGACCTTGAGCTTTCAGACAGCTGAAATTGTCTTTCCTTACACCTCCACCCTGAGCCTGCCCTGGTGCAATTTGAAGCCATTTCCTCTCCTCCTGTCCCTGCCCCTCCTGTCAGGAGTTGTGCAGAGCCACCAGGGCCCCCTGAGCCTCCTCTGCTCCAGGCTCAGCCCCTTCCCAGCTCCCTCAGCCCCTCCTGGGGCTCCAGCCCCTTCCCAGCTCCGGGCCCTGCCCTGGACACGCTCCAGCCCCTCCAGGGCTCTCCTGCAGGAGCCACAACTGGACACAGCCCTGGAGGGGCCTCTCAGGGCCAGCCCAGAGGGACAATCCCTGCCCTGCTCCTGCTGGACACACAATTCCTCACCCAGCCCAGGGGCCAGTGGCCTCCTGCCCCCCTGGGCACCCCTGGGCTCGTGTCCAGCCCCTGTCCCCAGAACCCCCAATACTTTCATCTTTGCAATTCTAAAAATATGAACAATCTGCATCCTGTGCCTCTGTCACTGCTGCTTCCTTCCAAGATTTTCCTTTTCATGGCGTGATTTCAACTCCTCCTCTCCTTTTCACCATGGTTCACCTGCCATTTGTTTTAGCAAGATAAGAGCCAGTGATCAGTCAATAAAGAGGGAAAAGCTAAACCAGAATTATTAGGTGGTGTACACTGCATCAAGCTGAGCAAAGCTGAAGATCAGGAGCAATTTCTATTAATAGCACCTGGAGTTTTAAGAACTCAGCAAATTCTTGTCCACTGTTTCATTTTGAGGCTGGGAAACGAGGATCTGTTCGTTCTTCCAGATTTTTTTTTTTTTTTCATTTTTTTCAGATTTCACTGTAAATATTTCAGCTTATAAAGGAAAAAGTGCTTAAATCAAAAGTTTGTGTGAGAACAGAAAGGTTGTTATTGACTTCTAAGACATGTTCAGTCTTTATCTGATGTCTTTGGTGTTAACAAATTGGTTCTATTTCTCTGTATTTGTGATTGCAAAGCAATCACAGAAAAAGCTTTTCCTTGATCATATAATGATTATTTAGAAGATCTAAACAAGCACTGGAGCATTTAAAGGCAAGGTGTCCTCTCAAACATTTTCACTGCTTATCAAACAAAAATACACCTGCAAAGGCAGAGCCCCACACTGAGGTACAGCAGGAAGATAAATCACAGGCATTGCCCTACTGAAATGTGTATGTTTGCATTTCTCCATAAAAAAACCCCAAATAAATTTTCTTAAAATAAGAATTTTTGTTCCCAGTCTGAGACTTTAAAAAAGGGCAGAGAGATTTTTTTACCAATAACTATTATTTTGGGTCATGATCAAGTCACAGCTTTGGACATTTTATTCTGACAAGAAAAGAAGTCAATACTAAATTTTCTATATTTTTGTTCCAAAAGATACTTAAATTTTATCCTTTTTTGTTTTGAAATGAAATATTTAAGGTTCAGAGGTTTTATTTTTGTTTTGTTTTATCGTTTGGAGTTTCTTTGAATTTTTTTTAGGATTTTTTAGACTGCAAGAACAGAACAGCGTAGGAAAGTATTTCAAGAACAAGGAACCCCAACAGACTCCCTTTTTTCTGCTTATTCTTAGAGAAAAAGGAGTTTTAATCTAAAAAAATACTGAGCTGGGAACAGTCCAGAGATCAACTACTAAGTGCCACTAATTGTGCCAGTCAACCAAACTCAATGTGGGGCTAAAATCAAATGCTGCCTTACAAGACTTTTTGTTTTTCATCCTGTTTTTGTGAGAAAGTTTTGCCATTTGCATAAGGAAACAAATCAGGATTGCAACACCTCTCGCAGATGTTGATAGACTTTTGTTCTTCTCTAAAGTGAAATTCTGTTTGCTTGGGTGAGAGGCTGGAGGGGTTCAGGAAAGAACCTCAAGTGGCACAGAAGTTTCCAGGGTGGGCAGCTTGAAGTGGATCATTGTTGAGTAGAAAACAAGGGGAAACTTTGGAGAAACGTCACAGAAAAAAAAAAAAAATCAGAAAATCGCACAAAAAAATTTGTCTGCTTGCCATTTTCCTTTGGAAATTAAAAATGAAATTAAAATCATTTAACCAGGAAAATATATTCACTGGTCAAAATTTAAACCTCTATTTTATCCTATTTATTCTGGTTATTTTATTTTATTTTATTTGTATCTATTTTATTATATGTTTTTGTCAGGTTATATAATTCTAGAGAGGAAAAGGGGAAATTTTGATCATGACATATTTTACCCTTTTCATCAGTTCATGCTAAGAATACATCTTTTAAAGTCATCTAAGTATGTGCATTGTTATATATGTTCCTTCCCTACAGATTATGGTGATATATTGAACAGATAACCATTTTTGTCATATATTCTCAGTGCAAGAGTGCTAATTTTAGATAAGGAAAAATTCCTGATGTGAAATCGGATTGAACCAACAGTGAAACCCCTCAGTTAAAATAATGAGGATTAAATTAATCCAGTCAGGTTGTGTTGTCCCAGTCAAAATTTATTTTACTTTATGATTTTTGAGTCATGACTAAAAGAAGGCAGCTCTGTGAGCACAGACAAACCCAGCTGAGGATCTCCATGAGAAAATTCAACTGGAAAGGAACCAAATAAGATTTTTAAAAGGGACCAACCCTTGTTGCAGCACTTTGCTTTCCACCAGAGGCAGTGGAAGGTTTGCAGAAGGCTCTGCTGGAAGATTAAATTTGCCAAACACCTTTCTCCCCAGTGGGTGTAAAGAACTACAGAGGTGTCACCCCCAAAATCCCTCTTCATGTCCATACAATAATTGTCCAGCGAAGGGTGACAATTCCTGAAGCTTCCCTCCCGTCACATCTTGTTCTCTTTCTGCCTGACCACGACCTCTGCCCTGCTGTGAAGCCCAGGTTGTGCTGCCCACACAAAGGCAATTTCCTACACTGGCCACACAGGAGAATTTCCTGCACTCAGGAGGAGGCACAGCTGCTCTGGTTTGGGATGGATCCACGTGCATTTCACACCACTCAGCACAGACAGGCAGAGAGGGAGCAGCAGCTTCATTTCATGCACAGCCAGTCCTTGGGAGCTGCTTTTCCCCTGTTGGCTCTGGGAACACGTACATGATGTTTGCCAAATTCTTCCCCATATTAACATCAAGCTTATATTAAGCTTTTTACCATCTTTACCATCAAGCCCTTTGCCATATTAACTCCAAGCTCTTTGCCATATTAACACCAAGTTACTTCCCATATTAATTCCAAACCCTTTATCATATTAAATCCAAGATCTTTTCCATATTGACATCAACCTCTTTGCCATATTACCACCAAGCTCTTTGCCATATTAACACCAAGTTCTTTGCCATATTAACATCAAGCCTTTTACCATATAAAATCCAAGCCCTTTACCATATTAACACCAAATTCTTTGCCACTTTAACATCAAGTTCTTTTCCATATTAACACCAATTTCTATGCCATATTAACTCCAAGCTCTTTGCCATATTAACAAACACATCCAGACACACTGAATGCTGAAATGATGCTCAAGCCTGTAATAGCTTGCTCAAGTCATTCATAACTTCTCTCATCCCAAGGGGTTAAGGACAGCTCAGCTTTCAGATATTTAGCATTTTGTAAATTCCTTCTAAGAAAATCAACAAAGTTGATTTTAACTCTTTCACACAATAATCGATCATTTTTATAATTTTCATACATACATAAGGCACCTCTAAAGGTAAAGACTTTTCCCTCTATCAAGCAAAAAGAAAAAAAAAAAAAAACAAAAAAGGCACCACCCCAAAAACTGCCTTGTTTTTCCTTGAAGAAAAGTGAATCAAAACTGATTTCAAAATGCTCTGAGGTTCAGCATGTAGAACAGTAACATTTCTGTTTTTCTTGGTCCTTGCCAGCCTCGGTCTCCACCTGTTCCCAAAGAACACAGCTTGTCTCTGTGGACTGTGTGTCTGAAGAAACAGAACAGGAGGCAGAAATAATATTCCAGACAGCTTTAATGAAATCTGGATAAATCAATAAAAAAATTCAGCTGCAATCAGTGCTGTGGGCTAATGGCTTGTTTGCTTCATTGCTTGAGGAGCCAGGATAAAAAAGAACTATTTGTTTTCACTTGAAATTCTATAAAAAGTAACAGACCGAATTATTGTATGTACATTGGAAAACTGAAGCCCAAGTCATCTGCTGCTGTTTTTGTCTCTAGGCCATTCCTCATTTACTGGGATGAAATTCCTGGGGAAGTTTTTGGTCTGGTCTACAACTCTGCTTTATAAAAGTGATGCCAGTTTGTACTGTACAACCAGCACCGTGTTACACTCCAGGCTTGCTTCCTCCCTCCTGTTAGCTGCTTATTAGGGAGTGCAGAGAGCATTGTGACATTTTACAACCAGGGAAATAAAGAAATAAAGAAGACATTTCTTTAGCAGCAAATCATCTCCTTCCACCCTCAATTTAAAAAAAATTAAATTAAAAAAAAACACAAGAAAACTCAGATTTGGTAGGTAAATACACAGGTACTGTGATCAGAAAGACCCTGGAAATGCCTCTAAATACGATATGAGAGGGAACAAGGTTAGTTTAAAAGTGGTGTTTTACAAGTGCTGGTTTACAAAGGAAAGCCAGCTTAGTTCCCCTTCACAACCAGCACCTCATGGAGAAAAAGAGATTTTCTCTGTAACTCTCCCTGCAGCATGATCCCAGGGTGAAAATAAAAAGGGAGACAGAAGAAAAGTAGAGGGGAATTTGCACCACGGGCTTCAATTGTGATTAGGAGGAAAAGGCAGACCTGTGGTAAGTAAGTTGTGTGAAGACACAGAGGCAAAAGTTGGAAGACAGTGCCTGAAGTTCTTTGCACTTTCCACAGAAAACTGACATTCTCTTTTCTTGCACACAAAGGTAGCAGGGACAGGGAAAAGTTCCAGGCAGGTTTTCCCACCATGCCAGTGAAAACTGATTTCTGCTCTGGAAAAAAGAGCAAGAGCCGGCTGAAAGTTCTGATTCCAACACTCTAAACAGCACTCAGGATTTCTACAGGAAAAAAATCCCTGGCAGGCAAACAGTGACAAAGACAGGTTCAGCATCTGTCCCCCTCCCCAGCATATAAAAATCTCAGCCCCATGCATTACAAACCCCACATTCAGTGCTTTACATCAGTGGAAAGACCAAACCGTGACAGCTTTTGCTTAATTGCTGAACTGCCTCTATGTCAAAATCCAGAAAAAGGCACAACTTTATAAACATTTTTTTTTTCTTTTACACACAGTTTCTAAATCCTTAAACTACCAAAATATAGAAAAAATAGGAAAAGCACCTACTCCTTAGCTTCCAGATCCACACAGCTCCCAAAGCACTGCTAAGCATGTATGGATTTTTGACAAATACTTCTTACCTGTAAAAGAGCAATGTTCAGATTCCTTACTAGATGTTATCGTCATGACAAGTCAAACAATCTTTTTTATAGAAGGTTGGGCAGCTTTTCAATAAAGCATGTGTGNAGAGGAGACTCAGTGATGTCAGCAGTGTGTGTTAAGGAAATCTACAGCTGAGCCCAGCAAACTTTATAACTGCACAGCCCTCGACACCCAGTTACGTGGTAAGCAAATACCTGCTTCAGAGGAAACTGATTTACTTCCAAAGAAGTCAGTTAATCTTTGAAGAAACTTCAGCCAGGCTGATCAAAGTCCCTGAAAGGCTTTATTTCCTAAATAAATAAGGTTATGAGTGGTTGTATAATGCTAAGAAAAGAGGAAGAAGGATAAAAAAAAAAAATCAACGTTATCGATTACCCCTTTCCTGTTGGCAAAAGGGAGATTGAGGCTCATCTGAAATAAATTCAGGTTATGGTTGTCACACACTGAGCTGCAGCAGCTGAAATCCCTGCCCACCAAATTTTCCAGTGTGTTTGTCCACAACACCCCTTTCTTTTAATGCCTTTTTCTGGGTTTGCCCGGGTGCCTTTCTGCTTTTGTTTCCCAGCTGCAGAGAGCACGGCCAGGGATGATTTGGGCAGGATGAAGGCAGGTAGCTTGAAGACAGGATTTAAAGCCTGTCTTCTACCTGCCACTGGTACCAGGCTGGAATTTGATGGGAATGCCAGCAGCAGCAGGGAAAGGGAAGCTGCTGCAGCACTAGAAAGGCTCATGTGATGCCCTTGGATATCATTCTACTGTTGGAATTCCCAGGAATTCCAAATCCCAGCAAGCTACTCCAGCACAGAAGAGCTCAGCATCACCTGCAGTGCCTGGATAACTTCCTTCCCTTTCCCTTGGGAGGAGGAGCACATCACACACTGGGATGAGTCCTTCACCAACCAAACTATTCCCACCCCGAACTCCCAGGGAACACACCAGCCAGAGCCACATCCCTGCTAAACAGGGATCTAAATGCCATGGGCAGATATTAATAATGCCATGATATGTGACCAGAGGAAAACAGGAGCTGGAATTCTGCTGTCAAGTGTAGCATTCAGGCAGTGCCAGTAGGCAGCAGCTGCTTTGCATTTAAAAGGCCAACACTTGGAGGTGATTTTTTTTTTTTCTGACTTTGCCACAGACTAAAGAATTTCCCACGACTTGGATTGTTCCCTGAATCCATGAACCTGTTGCACTGGTGTCTCTTTCTCTATATTTACTATGAGGGAGATGACAACAGCTATAAATATATTTATATTTATATATATAAGTGCTTGTGAAGATCTTTCTCTGCTTTCAGATGAGCCGTTCTGTTTGCAGAGCTTCATCATGGGATGAAGGACCTATATCAGGAATTCTCTTTCACTAGCCAATTAAATTATGTTTAGCTGGGATTATGCATTATTTAAAATTCCCAATTAAACCTTTCCCCTTATTTCTTCTGGGTAAAGTCAAACAAACTGCCATAATCATAAATGAATAACGTGTTAGTCCTACACATGCCCCAAATCAGGATTTGTGGCAACATGGTGACCATGAAATCCACCGTAGGGTGAGGGTTCTTTGGAAGACCATAATATGCTCTGAAAGATGCACACCAGTTCAGTTTTTAATCCTTGTACTAATGCTCTGTGGATTCTTATTCCACTCTGGAAAACAGAGCAGAGAGTAGAACTGGAGTTGTGTGGGCATTTCCCAGCTTTGTGTACATGATTTAAAAATTCTTTGCACAGTTTTCCACCTTAAACAAGTGTCACTTCCTTGTGGGTCCCCACAAGCTCTGGGGCTGTTCCCACACTGCTGCTGAGGCAGGCCAGAAAGAGAAGGTAATTTGTCAGTTCTTACCCTCAAAAATGCAAAAATTACCTTTTTATTTCCCCCTACCAGGGCTTATGAATCTCTTTATTTGCAGCAACAACAGATGAGTTCAAAAGTGTGGGCTAGAGATGTTGAAATACTGACCCAAACTTCTCCATTCAATAAAGCTGAGCAGGAAACCCCATGGTGATAAGAGGCTTGCTCAGGGCATTTTCAGATTTTATATTTGCTGTGGATAAAGTTAAGTAAGGAAGAGAAACAATAAAACTGGATCCCTGGCAGAAAAGCTAGCCCTACTCATCAAATCTGCACCTAATCTGAAACTTGATCCAAAAATCAGTTTTTTCACTGAAAAAGTGCTTTGGGCTTCTCGTATAGAACATGATCCAGCTCAGAAGGATGCATGCAGTGTGAATGGGGAAAACACAACCACTCTTAAATCCTTATTTCTTTTTCTCTGTTTCTGGGGATCCCGAAGTTATGAGTTAAAAATCAGACCCAGGATTTAAAGAAATTTGGATTGTTATAAAAAACAGAGAAATAATGGTTCTTGCACAAAACAGGTTCAGGATGTCCTGAGCAGGCAGAGGTGTCACCTGAGAGCTGCTAAACAGCAATTTGTGCTTTTACACAACTAAATCCATGTGTAAAGCTTGTTTAACAAGCCTTGTCTTGTTAAACAGAGATATTTGTGCTTTCTGTACTCGCTGTTTTCTTCAATTGTTTGAAGACAGTCCTCTAGTTTTTGTATTTTTCCCATGTGCTTCAGAGTAGTCATCTATTCATCAAACCATTCACCTGATTCTTACTCATTAAGTTCTTGAGAAAAACAGAATTGAAAGGATTAAGATTCATTATGGAGATCCCCATGAAATGAAGGTAAAACATTGGGTCTGAAGGTGTTGCAGGAAATGCAATTCATGAAACTGTGGAATGGTTTGGGTTAAAAGGGACCTTAAAAATCACCCAGTGTCACCCCTGCCATGGCAGGGACCCCTCCCACTGTCCCAGGCTGCTCCAGCCCCAGGCTCCAGCCTGGCCTTGGCCACTGCCAGGGATCCAGGGGCAGCCACAGCTGCTCTGGCAATTCCAGCCCAGCCCTGCCCACCCTGCCAGCAACAATTCCTGCATCCCAATCTCCCATCCAATCCCACTCTTCAGCCATTCCCTGGCTGCTGTCCCTGCATTCCCTGGAAATTGTCTCTCTCCATGGTTCCTGCAGCTCCTTCAGGCCCTGCAAGGCCACCCTGAGCTCAGCCCAAAGCTTCTCCTGTGCAGGTGAACAATCCCAGCTGTGCCAGCCTTTCCTGCCAGCAGAGCTGCTCCATCCTCTGCCCATCCTGGGGCCTCCTCTGGGCTCTCTCCAGCAGCTCCATGTCCTCCCTGAGCTGGGATTCCAGGCCTGTGGATGCTAATGAGGACAGAAATCTTCACACTCCAAAAACCCAGACATCACACTCTCCCCACTTACATGTGCTCTTAGCATGCTCAACACACATTTCCCCGTCTTTTTTCTTTTGTCACATCTTTGTTGACATTGCAGCAGTGGCCACCCTGAGGAATTTGCAGCCCATTTTCCCAGCCTGCTCTGGGTTAGCGCCGTAGTTTGAGTACAAGCCCTCCACAATATCCTCCTTGCATTTGGAGAGGCTGTGTCTGACACTGCTGCTCCTGGGGGAGATTTGTGCATGTGGAAAGCACATCATTGGAACAGGATTTTATTCTGCCTGATGAGCTTCACACAGAAGGAGCTGGCTGAGGAGAGCCCAGTTCTGTTCTCAATGAAGCAAGCGGTGACCTCTGTGGAAACCCCGTTACCGCAGCTTTCCAAAACTTCATCCCAAGGAGTTTGGATGTGAGAAGGCTGTAGTTGCTGAGATGCCTTATCTGCTCACATTATGGAAGGTGGTTGTTCTCCATCCAGCTGGCGCTCAGACCCCCAGCTTCACTGCTGTCCTGTGAGGGGTGGAAGGACTTTGACAGCTTCCAAATGTAAGCTTCTGCCCTGAGTTTTTGCTTCTTGATGACAGAAATACTGACATGGTGCCACCCAAGATAGCAAAAGGATTTCCAGGTAGCAGCAAGCTCTAGAGGAAAAGCAGCCTCCTGAGAAATGTCACTCATTCCCAAGCACATTTGGCTGCCTTCTCCCTGGCTATGGAAATGAGCATCTTCTGGGTTTGGTTCTTGCCCAGAGATGGGGAAGATTCACAAGCAGGAATTCAAATCCAAGCTGGCTTTTCACACCAGAGTGAAAATGACAACGGGCTTCAGATCCAAGAGGGATTTTAATTTCCCTTCCCTTGCCAATCTGGTCAAAATGTCCAAAGCAGCAAAAATTCACCTCAGATTCCTGGAACGGATCCTCATATCTTTGCTTTGTGATACTCTCTGGCGGGTGCATGCTCGGTTTGCCACATCATGAGCCAGCAGGATGCATGAACGTCCCCATGGGGAAGTTAGGCTCACATCTCTGGGAGCTTCCCAGCAGGCAAAGCTGCTTTCTGCAGCACTTCCAAGAGCAGACAACTCTGCAGGTCCCTCAGGTCACGGCTGTAACACGAGGTTGGATTTGTTGCCATAGGATTAGATCCACACTCATGGAAGACTATGCTCTGCAAGACATAATCCTCAGTATTGTTCTCAGCTGCAAGCAGGATGTCTGGCCCAAGCAACCACCCAGGGTTATGGTTGAGAAAAGCTGCTCCAGGGAGCAGGAGAGGCAGGGCTGGAAGCAGCCAGTTGTGAGAGAGAGCCACTGACCACAAGAACCAGAGGCAGCTTTGCCTGGTCTGTCATTTTCCTCCCCTTGATCCATGGTGGTCTCTCTCTTGGGTGTTCTGTGGTTTCTCCTCAAGTGTGAGTTTCCCTGCTTAAGAGCTGCCCTGATGACCAGGAATCCTTCTGGGAGCTGCTGGACAACTCCAGCTCCTCAACCACCCTGCTGGGGCTCTGACACGATGAGCATTCCTCAGCCAAAGAGAAACTTGCATCTCCAATTTCATGTATCTTCAGTGGCACACTTTGAAGGACAGCAATGGGAAGGGAAATCTCTTCTAATCAGATTTCAGTTCGTTTGGATCACTAAATCTTAAAAGTTCACTCTGCATTCTCCACTCGTGGGGTTACAGTCTCTAATTCTCAAGCACATTTTTCAGCAGTGTCCAGCAGGTGGATTACTTTTTTTTTTCCTCACTTTTAAAACCTCAGGGATATTTTAATGGAACTTTGCTTTGGAATAATTTGAGAAATAATGGTTTCTTTTACTTGGAAACTTCTTTTCATGAGTACCAGTAAGAGCCCTGCAAAAATACCTGTTTGGAACTTCCTTTACTGAATTTCTTTGAGCTGTGACTATTTGGGACAAAAATGCTCAGATAGCCAGAGTAGATGGCCTCTCAGGAAGTAGCAGTAAAAAGGCAGATCAAATTAAATGAGTACCTTTGTGCATTTTTAAACATGTCTTCCTGGAAAAATAACTTCTGGCTTGAATGAAAGGAACTGAAGTGTGTACTTTTGCCAAACTTTATCCAAGAGGATTAGGAAGTGAGCCTACAGACAACCCCTGAGGTTGACAGAGCATGGAACGCTACAGAAAGTGCACAAAAAGAGGGTAATAAAGGGAAGGGCACAGAGTTTTCAGTACAGGGTGTGTGTACAAAGACTGTCCTGAAGTTTGCTATCACAAACAGAAATCATGGCACAAGAAGATATGGGAAGTGATCTTCCAAACACCAAGGGCAAACATTTATCCAGACTGGGCTGAAAAGGCTCAACTTCAAGATCAAATTTGTGTAGAAAGCAGATCTGTCATCGTTGATCTGCAGAACTCAGCTTTGAGAGGAAGCAAAATCCAATCCATGACATGTCAGGAAAGTAAGTGATGGCTCCATGACAGGGAGATGGACAGGGGTGCTGCCTGCACCCGTTGCCACCAGGATTGCACCACAGTTTCCATCACAGCCTCCTATTTTCATGTGCCATGAGCATTGCAAAACGCTGACCTTTGGGGCTGCATTTTTCCATGCTTGCTCCCTGCCCCAAAGGTGAATTCTTTCAGAAATTCTGAGCAGAATCTTTTCAGGGACCATGGCTATTATTTTTGGCTGTTGCCAGGGCAGCTTGCCTGAGGCAGATTGAATAACAACTGGTTTGTTCCTTTGAGCTACAATAAATCCCACCATCCATCATGTGAAGGAGAAAATTAAAAGCATGAAAAACAAATCAGAGCTCTCCCAATTTTAATGCTTACAAGGATTGTTCAGGCTTGCAAATGGCAGCAGGTGAAGAAAATAGAGATTTAACTGGGAGATACTGCCCTGACCAAGTCTCCTTTAATGACAATTAACTTCACCATATTTATATCAGGAGTTGCTTTCAGGCACAACTGTTGAAAATGGTGTTAAATACAATCCACCAGCAGAGGAGGTGGAGTCTGTTTTGTCCCTCTGAGTGTCTCTAACATGAGACACATGCTTTTCTCAAGCAGCTAATTAAGAATTGAAGGGTTGCACATTCCCATCCATTGCCACAGGCTGGGGCAGTCAGTGTCAAGAACATCAAATATTCTCCATTCTTCAAAAGCAGGACACTAGAAAGAGCCTTAAAACATGGGTATAGATTCTGAACTTCAGGTTGAAAATGCTGTCTAGGGGCTTTAAAGACCACAGACAATGTGCTGGGATTGAGATGCTGAGCAGCACTCAAAGGTACAAACAGCCCCAGAACAAAACCCCACGTCTGTGATTAGGAAATTGCACCCAGGTGGCCTCATATACCCCCAGACATTCTCCTGATTTTATCACCCACAGAAAATATGTCTGAAAGTTACTGTACAGACAGGAAAAGCCAGTCTCCCTACAGGCCCTAATAAAGACTAGAGCTGTCCAAAGGTCTCTGGGAGTACAAATGTATTTGTTCCAGTAGGCCTGGTCTGTGAGGCTGCACACCCTGCAGACCACAGCTTCTTCTGGGGACATGGAGCAGGAACATCCCAGAGCCCAGGGCACAGAGCTGGGTCCAGAGGGCTCTGGAATAGCCCAGGGAGGAGACCCCAGAGCCTCTCTGGGCTCTGCTCAGGGCCGGACACTGCCCAGGGCAGAAGTTGTGCCTCCTGTGCAGGGGAATTGCTGGGCTCAGCCCCTGCCCGTGGCTCTGGAGCCATTGCTGGGCCTGGAGCAGAGCCTGGGCCCTGCTGGGACCCTCCCTGCACACAGGGACACACAGACAGGGACAGACAGGGACACCCAGGGCCGAGGGCCCCTCTCAGCTGGGGCTCCTCTCCAGGCTGAGCAGCCCCAGCTCCCTCAGCCTCTCCTGGGCAGGGAGATGCTCCCGGCCCTTCCTCAGCTCCAGGAGCTCCTGTCCCTGCTGTGCTGAGGAGCCAGAGCTGCACACAGCAGCCAGAGGTGGCTCCAGGCTGGGCCCAGGGGCAGGATCAGCCCTGCCCTGCTGGGAATGCTCATCCCAGTTGTTCCCCAGGCCTTCTGCACTCTGCTGGTTCATGGGCAGCTCATTGTCCACTAGGATCCCAGATCCTTCTCCTCAGAGCTGCTTGCCAGCATTTTTCTTTCCAAATAATTGTATTTTACACCCACTATTGTTCCAACTTTTGCATTTAAGTGCCTGATTATCTACTTTTATTGACTATGTCGTTGAGCGTACCAAAACACAATGTTCATGCTCTGTCCTGATACGTTCATATTTGACATTAAATACAACACTTTAATGCCATACTTTTAACCTCAAGCACCAAAAATGCCCAGCTAAGACGAAGCTTACAGCGTTCACATAACAATCTGCTTGTTTTATAACTTCCTTTTCTAGCTGCAACTTATGCATGCACATGCCAATTATTGCTAAATAATTCCTCCAGGTTTGTTTGCAACCTAAGAATTTCTGGCAGATCTGCAATTGCACCTGCACATGGACCTTAACATCAGACCTGCAGCAATTTCGTTCTGTAATACATCCAGGTTTTATAATGTCTGATAAAAACCAAAAAGGATGATGATGAGATCAGACTGGTTTGTCATTTACTAAATGTAGGAATTTTTGAATATATGAAGCAATTGTTTGACCCCATAAATCCTCATGGCTCTGTGGTGTAAGAGTTCAGGCAGAGTTTTCATCAGCGTATTAAACAGCTTCAAACTGAAAGACAGTGGGATTGGGTGGGATATTGGGATACAGGAATTGTTCCCTGGGAGGGTGGGCAGGGGCTGGGCTGGAATTGCCAGAGCAGCTGTGGCTGCCCCTGGATCCCTGGCAATGCCAGGTCAGGCTGGAGCCTAGGGCTGGAGCAGTCTGGGACAGGGAGAGGGGTCCCTGCCCTGACAGGGGTGGGAAGGGGTGATTTTTTAAGATCACTTCCAACCCAAACCATTCTACAATTCCATGTTTTTCCCTGTGTTTCTTCTGCTTCCCAGAGCATATCTCCGCTGAATCACTGACAATGGATTCACTGGGAGTGCCTGCACTCTCCACACTTTTCCATTTATTCCTGGGCTTCTGAAACCTTGGCCACTGCAGCATTCCCTGATTTGAAGACACTCTGTCTCTTCCCCCTGCTCTGTGCCTTCAGTGCAGCCTGTTGACAATTGATTTCATCAGGACAATGAATTATACCTCTGGATTGCTTGGAATGAAAGGAACTCTTTTCCTCAGGGTTCATTCCACTATTTTCTTTACTCAGCTACCTCGAACCTCCACTTGCTCCAATACACCTTTTCAGATTGTTTTTTGTCCCTCAAAGGCCAGCTGTGCTATTTATCCCTTCTCAGAGGACCTCTCCTTTTAACTCCTTGTTGGAGCAGAGTTTTCTGCTGGCATTTCAAACCTCTCCACAATGTTTGCATTGCAGGGAAGAACTGCAATCTCCTAAAGCTGGCTAAGACAAGCTTCAAAATATTTCTTCCATATTTACTTCACCTTTGGGCTATGTGGTTCACCAACTACATTTCCAGAGAAGTTAACTTTTAGCACAGTGCCCTGCACCTTGCTTTCTTGATCTTCCCTCAGATCTCTCCCTGCTTGACCAGTCTCAGGGTGATTTTCTCAGTGCTCTGCAAGATACTTTTACTCCTTTTGTTTCCCTTCAGCCATGGCTTGTTTACATTTTCCCCATATTGCCTTGTTTTATTGCTCATCTAGACTGTCATTAACGATGTATACTCTTCAATAACTTCCTTCACTTGGTTTTTTATCACTTCCTTGAATATATCCCAGCAGATTTGCAGGGAGATTTCTTCATCCGTGCCAATCAGTGGCCTGAAAATCACTCAACCCCACCTTAAAGGACTGGCAGGAGCTATTCCCTTAACACAACCCTGCACTTGGGCACAGTAGCTTTGAGGTGCTTTCCACAGGTGAATCAAAGCAGGAAAAACCTCTGCCATGACCAAAGCCAAAAGAATTCTAGTGAATATCATGGATAAGATCTTACTGAGCCAGTTGAGGTGGGGGATGACAACTCAGAGAGCCACACAGGTGAGTCTGCCTCAAAAACCACCCCAAAAAAAAACATGCCACCTGTGGGATGGTGGAGATAGGCTGGTTTTGGATGGCAGGATGGCAACACCTGGTCCTGGCCACACTGTGAGCCCCGATGTGACTTTTCGTCCCTGCTGCCCAAAAAGGCACCCCCTGTCCAGAAGAACTCACTGAGCCACACTCAAACCCTCACTGAGGGGTTTTTTTTTTTTTCTGGAGCTTGGCCATGGGGCCTAGGCAATGGAAAGGGCTCTGGATTTCCAATAAGTTGAACATCCAGGAATCCGGAGCTATCAAAACTGAGCAAGACAATTTCATTCCAGCTTTGGCAAGGCAGTGTTTGGACGCAGCACATTACAAGATGTCCTGCCAGTTCTGGGTCGGGGAGCAGACTCCAAATCAGGTGAATCCTTCCTTAACTGCAGCTCCACAGAAAGGAAAACGTTTCACAGAACTCAAAGCAAAGATGAAACCAGCTGGCTGATGGAGAGGGCTAAGAGAAGTGGTCCTCTCTGAAGAGCTGCCAGCAGTTTCTGAAATGAAGGTAAATTAAATTAAAGAAATTGCAGTCTATATCTGCATTGAGCTGTGTGTAAATATAACCTGAATTTGTACCCACACAATGGTACTCGATGGCAAACGTGTGCACACAGAACAGAGGTACTTTCTAGAAGGGAACTTTTCACACATTCCTTGGCAGACTGGATCACTTTCACCTCCTGTGATCCCAGACATCGTGGTGTTGGAGAAGGAAAGGGTCCTTTGCTTCTCTCGGGTTTCTGGAACAGCCTCACAGAGATTCCCATTTTTGTATCTCTGTTCCTGACACATTTGCCAATCAAAGTACCTCTCTATCTCCCTCACTCTTCTTATCTCAAGAGCTTTGTTATAAAATAAAGGAAGTTGGGCTGGATGGCAGTTGCCAAACTTTGAAAAGCTTCTGTAAAACTCTACATTTTCCTATAGTGCTGCAAAGCCCATATTTACCTAATAGACTGTCCAGAGTCCAAAGGAGCTTCTACAGAATTTCTGGTAAAGAGTATTTGTTTTAAGAATTTATATGCATGCCAAAAACAATGTACTGCATTTATCAGCCTGGAGCTGTTACAATCTTTTCAGCAAATAATATCCCAGTTTCTGAAAAAACCTAAAATGTGTATCTAATCCAATTGTGTCACCTCTCATTTCCTTCAAAGAGGGGGGAAAAAGGCAAAACTATGCCTGAAATTCTGGTTTGAATTAACTGCCACTTTATCTCTAAGTGACCTCTTTGTGCAAAGCTATTACTGCAAACACAGTCTCTGAATCATTCAGTCATCTCCAATGACTAAAACACAGAGCTACAAGGTAGATAATGCTATCAGCATTATCATCTTGCATTTGTGTAGGGCTTCTCATCCAAAATATTGCAGCTCCTGCCAGGGTGATCCTTTCCCTGGGTGGGCGCTGCATTCAGCATTGTAAAGGATAAGGGGACAGGAGAGGGATTTTACACTTTAATTCCAGCACCACTGTTAAAGAAAATGACTTTCCATAAGGTGTAAACCACAACCAGAGCCCTGCAGTGCCACACAGCCATGGAGAGAAGGAAATTAAGAATATTCCAGGTATTATTCTCAAATCCACTCAGTTCTCTCTGGCAGCATGGAAGGACTTAAGTGTTAGAAAGGTTCAGACCCTCAGAGAGAAAAGAGAGGGCTAGGAAAGGTATTTAAACAGAGAGCCTTGGTTATTCAGGTTATGATGGAGCCCTGCTTCTACCCAGGACAATCTGGTGTGGTAAAGGCTTTAATTAGGATGATTAAATACCCAGTTAATTTTCTTAATTGGAGTCAAGGCAATTTAAACTCATCCCACTATTCCTTGTGGCCAGACAGGCCAGCCCTTCACTGTCTGCCCACTCTGCCATGCACCCACCCAAAATACCTTTCTGTCCACTTATTCCCCGTCCTTCCTCAGCAGCCAGGGGCTCCTCTTCCCGATGGCACCTCCCAAGGATGTTGGCAGCCAGCTGCTGAGGGTTGGGATGTTCATCCCACCCCTGTCCTGGCTCCCGAGGCGCCGTCCTTCCCTCCAACCCCGACTGCTCCTGCAGCTCCCTCGCTCCCAGCTGCTGGAGCAGGTTGAGGTGCTCAGCCCAAGGGCTGGAGAGCAAAGAAGAAAGAAGAGAATTTATACTTTGGTATTTTGGAAGCTGGAATCCAGGGAGAAGCTTAAGAACGTGACTTGAGGCCAAAATGTTTGGCTCTCCAGTTACAGAGTGGAGAGGGGCAGGTTTATTCCTATTGCAACACTGTGTCCTGTAGGAATTTTCCAGCATCATGGATGTGTGGTGGGTTCAGAGGAACCTCTCCTTCACTCGTCTGCTTCCTGCAGCTCTGTGGGAGGAAAGTGATAACAGAGGAATCAGCAGCCCTGCAAGAAACTTGTCTGAGGTAGAGCTGTGTATGGAGGGGCCTGGGAGTTATTCCTGGGACATTCCGAGGTTACAGCTCCTCCTGCCACTGTCCTCCTCAACTGTCCTTCCATGCCCTCATTCCAGCAGAATCATTCCCTCCAACTGTTAATTTGGCCGCTATTTCATTTATTCCAGCTGCTGAGTTTGAAAAAGAAAATTTTAAAAGGCAGCATCTCACTGAAAACAGATGTTACCTCTGTACTAAATAAATTAAATAAATAGATAAATTAAATACATAAAGCGTGGTTTGTTTACAGGGCTGATTCTTTGTAAAGTTGTGCTGGTTTTATCCTTGATATTAAAATTCCAAGTATATTATATCACTTTCTTTTTGATGCATCTGGATTAGGGAAATAGCCCATTGGCATTTCTCAGGAATACTGTAAATGAAATTGACTAACAATTTACCACAGACGGTACACAGAAAAAAACTGAGCTCAGCTTTTATTCCTATAGAACAGATACAACTTTTTGGCCTCCATTTCTCCACGTCACTTATGTACAATTTTTCTCTATATCCAACATGCACAAATTAAATTGACTGGAGTAAACCGTGGACATCCAGCGCGGGTCTGCGTATGCACACACAGGGATGCAGCAGCAAGGAGAGATCACAAAGTCTCAGAATCATCGAGGAGAGAAAAGTCCTCCAGTGCCACCCCAGCATCACCCAAACCCTGTCCCCAAGGGCCACATCCAGACTCCTCTGGGACAATTCCAGCCACTCCAAACCTCCCTGGACAATGCATTTCAATGTCCAACTGCCTGACTACTCTTGTAGAGATTTTTTTTTTCTCATATCTAATCTGAACCTCTTCTGGTGCAACTTGAGGCCATTTCCTCTCATTCTTTCACTTGAGATGTGGCAGAAGAGCCCGACCCCCCCTCCTGGCAGGAGCTGTGCAGAGCCACCAGGACCCCCCTGAGCCTCCTCTGCTCCAGCCTCAGCCCCTTCCCAGCTCCCTCAGCCCCTCCTGGGGCTCCAGCCCCTTCCCAGCTCCGGGCCCTGCCCTGGACACGCTCCAGCCCCTCCAGGGCTCTCCTGCAGGAGCCACAACTGGACACAGCCCTGGAGGGGCCTCTCAGGGCCAGCCCAGAGGGACAATCCCTGCCCTGCTCCTGCTGGACACACAATTCCTCACCCAGCCCAGGGGCCAGTGGCCTCCTTGGCCACATGGACTAAAGCTGAGCTAGCTCTCTGTCTCTATCCGTATCACTATCCATTTGGCTCCCCACCAAACAGTGATGTTTTTGCTCTTTGGTTGGAAGAATTAAGACAAACACATTTGTTTTACTGCAGTGCAGCAGGCAAACTTGAGCCCACATCCTCTGAGGTGAAAACTGATCTTTTGTTGAAGTCACTTTATCAGTGTTTACGGTTCAATGAAAATATAACAATGCACAGAGTCCAATAACCTTGAAAACTCAAATGAGGAGTGCCTGTGATTTTCAGTTGTCAAAGTTAACCAAGGGATGGTCTTTCCAACTTCTTAGATGTGTTGAAGCAGTCTTCTCTTAGGAAAGACAGGCGGAGAGTTTGTGGTCTGCCAGGGCCAGAAAGATTTTGAATTTCTTAGAGTTTTGGGATTTTGTGCCTCAAGTTATATTAAACAAAAATTGTATATGGAAGAGTATCAATATCTGCATTGATGCACGCTGATTTTCAGCTCAGGAATATGAAGAAAAAAAACCCAGCAAAAGTGGTTTGGCAGCAAATCCATCTTCAAACATCGTTAGGGAGATGTGATGAGGAAAGAGCTACAGTCAAAGTCAGAGCATGGCAAAGTGAGGAATTTCATGTTCTGTGTGTTTATATAAATTTTCATCTCCTTCTCCAGATATCCTGGCAATCACTCCAAATGGGGATCACTCCAGTTTGGGATGGTGCTGGGATTTGGGGAGGAGGTGGTGGTGGCTTTCTGTGCAAACTGAGACGTGAAAAGGAAAGTCCCTCACTTTTCTCACCACATGAGATGGGGCAACATTTACCTTTGCACTGTTCTCCTTGGAGAACTTGCAGAAGTGTTCCTCAAGCAGGACATCTGGCAGGTTCCAGTTTAAATGCAGGCACCTGGTTTCCTGTGTGCTGCACAACTCTGAGGTCATGTTTTTTTCCTGATGTTAAAGAATTCAGGAAAGCCCCCACAAGCACACTCACACATGTTCTCTGGTAATCCAGGGGGAAAAAAACAGGGGCATGTCAGAAGCACCAATTTTTTAGGTTCTTCTAAGGCAAATCACCAAAAAATCTGAAGTATAGACTTCTAGTGCAGCCTCAGAAATTGCTGTGACCTGATTGGAGATGTGAGGGCTTCCTATTTGGTCCTGTTGCTTCATCCTGGATTTATGGACAACTTGCAAGGATGTGCTTGTGGGGCCATCAAAAATTTAACCCTTGGGAGCTCTGGAGAATCCTTCAGCAGATTCCTTTCCTTTTGTGGGAACTAGGCCAGATTTTTGCAGGGGTACCCATGGTTTATATCAGCTCTCAGCTGATTTATATTCTCCCTCAGAAAATGGGATCCTGGATGGTTTTCTTCAGCCACAGAAAGATCTCCCAAGGAGTAATCCCAGACCAGCAGAAGCAAAGTTGTGAGGTTGAGTTGTTCCAAACACTGGAATTACAAGCCCAGCTGAGATTATGGATCACCTAACCAACATTCGCCTCACTTTAAAAAATTACTTCTCTGCTTGATTCACACTGAGGAAGGGAAATGAATTGCCAGAAAAATGATTTCCTGAAGTTTACCTTCAATAGTCTGACTTGTGAGTGGTTAATGAGGCTCTGTTGATCAATACAGATTTTCCTTGTGGAGAAATTCTTCCCTATTTGTATTAGAACAACTGGCATTGCATTTCCCATAGATCACTTGGATATAAAATCAATTATTTAGTCCACTCCTGTAGGAAATTAAACTTTTTATTTGCTTGTGTTCTCCTTGTCACTGTCACTGGGCAATTGTTTTCAGCTAAAAGTGCATTTAATGAGGCTGTACTGTAAAGACTCTGACAGATCCATTAACTGCAGGGGTTGTTATAAAGTCCCTTTTTCTGCTTCTTCTGAAAGCCAAAACTCAGTCCCAGTGTGGCATCCCAGCAGGCAAACTCAAGAAGCCAAAGAAGACTTCAGTAAAAAACCTGAAATCTTATTTTACTGATCAAACCATGTGTTCCAAAGAGAAAAAACACTACTCTGATTTTCTATAAAACGTGGTGCCAGTGGTGAACCTTGTGACTGTAAGCACATGCCAAAGCACTGCTTTGTCACAAGGGTCAGCATTCAGCACCCATGTGTCAGCAAACCTTCAATCTCCAAGCACAAAAATTGTCCGTGATGTGAAGGGAACCACTGTGGTATTAAATCCTTGGTTCAAGCACATCATCTCCCACAATGTTTAACACCTCATTAAGACTCTGATTACGTATGAACACTATCCTGGCTACCTTTTAACCATTCCTGGTACGAAAAAAATCTTGAAAATGTGCACAGGGTCAGTTGTTTTGTAATCACAGGGTGAATTCCTCCCCTTGGGTAATTGCCCTCGGAGTTCCTGCATCCTTCTGCAGCAAGTGGAGCTCCCGAGGGTAACTGAGGGTCCAAGCAGCTGCTTAGAGGTGCAAGGGGACAATTCCTGGCCATGGCACTGCTGTGGCACAAGTGCTGCTTTGGGCCTTGCTCTCAGGATAAGCAAGCACCAGGCAAGGGAGCAGGGGAATTCCACCACCAGTTTAAAACCGTGGAATCATGGAATGCTTTGGGTTAGAAGGGACTTTAAAAATCATCCAGTGCCACCCCTGCCACAGCAGGGACCCCTCTCACTGTGCCAGGCTGCTCCAGCCCCAGGCTCCAGCCTGGCCCTGGGCACTGCCAGGGATCTAGGGGTACCCTGGACCAGCCCCTGCCTACTCTCCCAGGGAACAATTCCTGCCCAATATCCCATCTAAACCTCTTCTCTTGCCATTTCAAGCCATCCCTCCATATTCTGTCACTCCATGCCTTGTCCCCAGTCCCTCTCCAGCTCTTTTGGAGCCTCTCTGGGCACTCTGAGCTCTCCCTGGAGCCTTCTCCAGGCTGAATAATCCCAACTTTCTCATCCTGGCTCCAGCACAGAGGTGTTCCAGCCCTCTGATGCCTATCAGTGGCCCTCCTGTAACTGCAGTGGACTGATTATTTAATTTGACAGTTTCCAAACTGTACATCCTGCAACCTTTAGCAAAAAAAAACAAAACAAAAAAAACAAAAAAAACCAAAAAAACCCCCCCAAAAAACCACCAAAAAACCAAGATCTGACTGTCATGCTGAGGTCCTGGAAATGTCTCTCAAATAACATCAGAAATAATTGGAAAGTGCAGAATTATAGTTTGCACAAAGAAAAAAAAATACATTAGAGTACAGTGATCAGATTTTCTCAGTGTCAACATGAAGATCAAGGTCACAAAACTGAGCCAAACATCCTCAGCTATCTTTTAATACAAGGGCCTTTTTTTCCTTGCCACAGCAAAACAGATGCTAGAAATTCTCACTCCAAAACTCTTTGCTTTTCATCCAGTTTTAAAGCTGTGGTGAGGTTCCAAGTTAAACTCACAAAGGAGAAAGAAATATGCTGGTGTTTGCATTGTAATATGAATTTTCCATTGAAGATGTGGTTGAATTAGCAGTTCATTTTTTAACTATTGCTTTAATTTGCTCCTTGTGGTCGAACTATTTTTTTTCCCCTCTGTATAAAAGTCATGCTGCTATCCCGTGCCTCCTGAGACAACTCGATGTAAAATTTTTTAAAGGGAAGGGAATTGTCTAATTAAACGTCTGTAAAGTGGCTGTTGAGCTTCATTTGTGTGGAGTAAAAACAAAAAAGAGAAAATGTGGAGGAGTGTGCAGCTGATTGAAAGTGGATATACTCACCTTGTTCTCAGCCATGGGCAGGAATATCAAGGTGTTGGAAGTGATTTCGAGTCTAGACATCCATTACAGGTTTTGTATTTTCAGCCCCTCTTTTAACTTGTGCCTGGAGTGACTGCTATGTTCACACACTGGGACATTTAAAGCAAAGCAGAAGGAAACATTTTTTCCTCTCTTTTTTTCCTCCTTAGCACATGGAAAATAAAGAGAATTGTGTGGGTTTTTTTCATTATAAAGTTGCCCATGTTTTAGTTACCTCCCATGGGCTGTGTTTTAGGGCTTCTGCTGTGGGCTTTCAAATCCTGGGAAGCACGAAGCCATTTGGACATTTTGAATTGTGGATCTTTTTTCAGGAGTTAATTCATAAAGAATTCAAGGCTGAGTCCTCTTTAGCTGGACAATCACTGATGAATTTTAACCTTAATGGCCACTTTGAATCTGTGAGAGGGACAAACGCAACTCGTGATCCCATTTTTAATGGAAGGTAATGGAGAACAAGAGAGGCTTAAGCATCCTGGGAAGAGGGAAAGCTGGCAGGAGGAAACACAGACAGGAGGAAGCAGGCTGAGACACTTGAAGGTGAGCAGTGAAGATGGAGCAAAGCTCCAGAGCAAGGCTGGATTTGGAAAAACTGGGAGCAAACCTGGCTTTTCCCTCTGTTTGCAATAGTAGCTGTCTGCCTCTGTAGAACAGGAGACAAACTTCCAACCTGCCCTGTGCCAGGAAAAGCTGCCACAGCCATCCTGAGTGCCAAGGATAGGTGGAGAAATCTCAGGTGCTCTCTGCAAACACGGGGGGAATGAAATTTTCAGCTGCATTTAGTGAGGATGAGGCTCTTTGAAAACAGCAGCAGTTGGTGGAAACTCAGTGAAAACTCCAGCAAACCTTTTAAAAAAATCCCAAAACAACCAGAGGATGTTTTTCCAGGCTGTGGGAATGATGCTAGACAGGACCTCACCAAACAAGACTCTTCAGTGATGCCTGGAGAAAGTTGCCTGGGGGTTCTGTTTTCCTTGCCTAAGGCAGTGCCAGAGGGAGCCCAGATGAAGTTGTCTGGGTGGCTTGACTGGGTGTTTTCACAGGTTTGGGTTCTTTTTAGCTCCACTTACAGTCTGCATTTCGCAGATGTTTAAAAGTTTCCTGCAATCTGCAATGCCTTCTTCCCAAAGAAATAGCAGTGCACGCTCAGAAAGCTTTCCTTAACTCGACTGCACTGGGGATTTGAAAAGATTCTTGAATTCAGACTGTGTTTGAAAGTGTTCTCCCCTTTCTCAGTGTGCGACTGCCAAAGAGGAGTGCGAAGGAAGAGCCAGACTGCCCTTACAGCATGAGCACAGAAGTTAACAGACTTTTAACACTCTTTAACAACCTTTTTTAACACCACTTTTTCAACCACTCCTTCCACTGCATTTAACCTGGGAAGAAGTAAGACAATGCTTTAGAAAGGTATGAAAACAGGGCACAGAGCAGCAACTTGTGAAATGGAAAATATCATGGCCAGGTTAAAAGTCAGTTTTTTTCAAAATAAACACCTGCTACCTTTTCTATCATCTGTTCTAAAGGATGAAAGTTTCTGCATTTATAACTGCATAAATAGGAGGACATGGCCCTAACAAAATACAGCCTCTTTTATTTTCAAAACTTAATCCATGTTTCTGATACATTTGAATACTGTCCAAATCCATTACAGCTTAATTTAAATTAGGTCAATTATGCTTCCCTAATAAAAATAAAAATGAGTGGCAAAAATGTCAAATAACCTTGGCCCCTGAATGCCACTCAGAACCAGCTCAGCAGCCTCTGATTCTGCATCCCCCTTTTAAGTCTTCCCATTCCTTCTCCACAGTTAGAAAGGAGATCTTTAAGAGCTTTTTCTGATGGATATCCCTGATTTCTGGGACTGGAGAAGTGTTGAAGGCTGGCCACTCAGCTCTATTTCCTACCCAGGAATGCTCCTATGGCCTTTGTAGTCCATAGATTCACCTCCCAAACCTCTCATATTTTATTTTTTTCCCCTTATAAAAGCTGAGCTCAGTGATGTTTTGCTTTAGTGCAGCTCTGAACAAAAATGATCACTTACAACTGTTCCTGCTTTCCCCAGAAGCAAACTGTGCCCTCATGCCTGGTGATTTTGACATTATTGGACTGCAAATAAGCAGAGCTCGTCTCAAGAACTGCAGCCAAAGTGGAGAGGAAAGCTCAAGGCAGAGCTGTAGACTTTTAACCAATTCAGCTCCTGCTTCAGCATCCAATTCGAGCAGGTATTTCATGCCCACTTTATGCATCTCCTTGTTGAACGAGAGGCAGAAGCTTGTGACCCTCTCCACTAAAAATGACACGGATATCAATTTAAATTCAAGCATTATTTTTTTCTGTAACTATGAGATCTGGACTAGTCATGATTTTTTTTTTTAAATAAGATTTTAGTGAATTCATGGCTTTATTATTACATGAAGTGCGCTTTCCCTTGGCCATAAATAAGATTTTAAGAGCAACTTTGTCAGCTTTGCAAAACTGTTTTACAGCCAGCATTTAAATCAGGAGAAATGAGAGCTGTGAATTATATATATATATATATATATATACACACACACACATGTTTTGGGATAAATGTTTCCCTAGAAGTGTCAGGTTAAAGATCCAATGGTGCATGAGGTGGGGCAGGGTTCATCTCCTGAATGAGTCTCTGTGCACTGAACCCATTCACAGGGACTTGTTTTGATCAGATTTTCCTCTCCACATTTTTTATATAATTGAAAACTTGCTCTGTGCAAACTCAGTCTTCTTTTCCATAACACAAACACCTAATTCACACGAATTCTCTCTCATTTCTATCTGCCTGATATTTTTAAGCTCCCTCTGATTGGTCCTATCCTTCCTGAAGGTGCAGTACCCCAAGTAGAAAGGAATCGATTGGCTCTTCCTGGTGGTCTTGGAGGAATTTTCCATGTAATGACAGAAAAAAGGCAAAATCTAAGTTGGTACTAGGGTTTGAACTATATATATATATATAAAGTGGTAGAATTAGATAGAGGAGGGGTTTTTTTCCTGTGAAAATCAGCATTAAAAAAAACCTTAGCTATCAAATAAATAAATAAATAAATAAATAAATAAATAAATTAATAAATAAAATATCCCAATTAGGAATGAGAAAAGAAAGACATGCAGTCTCTGACAATGCAGTCAGTGAGTTTTACTCCAAACCATCTCAGGGTAGTTGCTTTGCTGTTCCAACCCTACCCATTGAAAAGGCTGAATTTTGGTGATTCCTCCTCTATTTCAAAATGGAGAGTCAGCAGTTTGTTTTATAACAAGAAATTACTTCAAGGAGTGAGCAGCATTCCACTAGCTGAGGAGTATGTGCAGCATTCTGGCATGCAGTAAACACATAAAATTCTTACGTTTTGCCAAAGTTTAAAACACATCAAGAATGAAGCGATTGGAAAGATGTTTGGGTTTTAAAACTCTGTGTCAAGTTGTTCTTTTAATCTTATTGGCTGCTTGAGAAGGAGGTGGTGTTTTAAATTGCAGGCAGGTTAAAATTCAGGATTCTCCTTATGTTCGAGGAGAAATCAGCATTAAAATTTTTGTATGGGCTGCTCAGTGGTTAAATCTGTCAAGAAATTGGAAATTTAAAAAAGAAAAAAAAAAGAGTCTTAAGAGACAAGAGGGCTCTCAAAATGCCATTTCAGACAGAACAGCCGAGCCTCCACCAAGGCAGAAAGCCAAAATTAGGAGCTTTGTTAATGTTAATAAAACAATCAGTCTGATTTTTGATCAACTAACTGAATGCTGAGGCCTCTGAGCTCAGCAGAGAGAGCCGTGCTTACGAAGCACTTATCTTCTGGCACGGCTCTTTCTGATTTCACGAGGCTGATGGAGAGGTGGGATAATTATTTGCCGCACAAAAGCGCTGGCTAAGCTTCTGCAAGTCCACCCTGACAGCTCCAGGAGCCAGCATGGAACAGGCAATTAATGCCTGGAAAGCTGAACCTCACTAGTGAGACATCAGGGGGACGTGGGACTGTGTTGGAACCCTGGGCACAGAGAATTTCAGGCTTTCTGTGCTGACAGGTGCTGACCCTCAAGAGAACAAAGTTTTTGACTTGAGGCTCTGGAGAAGACCCCCAAAATTGAGTGATGGCACGGGGGTTATGGGTGTGGAGTTTGAATAGAAGTGTGTGATATCACAGGATGAAAGCTCGTTGCTTTAGGTTTTGGAATATAGTGGTATATATGGAGCAAGATGGAGGTTTTAGGGCATTGGCTCCTTGTTCTTCTTCTTCCTTCTTCTTCCTTCTTCTTCCTTCTTCTTCCTTCTTCATCATGGGTTTGGGTGATATTGTGTTATTTGGTGCAAAATTCCGCATTGTGGGTCACAGCTGTCTGGTTATTGGATAACAAGTAAAAATAATCTAGGTGGCAATTATTCATTGGTTAATTTATCCTTAAAAGACCTTGTAGAGAGAAACTGCTGTCGCCATTTCTACCTTGTTAGCTGAAGTGCTGAGAACTCACTCCCTTAAGAGATTATAGCAGTGATAAGAAAAAGAAACATCTGAGTTGGAACACAAAACACCATCTACTGCTCATCCAACCTGACCCTGAAAGAAGCTAAGTACCCTCCCACAGGGCTGGGACCAGGAGCTCTCAGCTCTCTGCTTGTCCCAAACGGAGCTGGAACAGATTTCCCAGAGCAGCTGTGGCTGCCCCTGGATCCCTGGCAGTGGCCAAGGCCAGGCTGGAGCCTGGGGCTGGAGCAGCCTGGGACAGGGGGAGGGGTCCCTGCCCTGGGACTGGATGATTTTTAAGGTCCCTTCTAGCCCAAACCATTCCAGGATTCCATGAGGAAGAAGCACTCCCCTCCCAATCCAACTCTGAACATGCAGCACTTGCTCTACCCCAGAACATGCCAGGGAATGTCGTAGATAAACCTGAGATATTTGTAAGGCCAGCTACATTAACATGGAAGAAACTATGAGTTTTCTGAAACACGGCCATTCATTAAGTTTTATTTCACAATTATATCTTTAAACAAACTCATTGGCATTTCTTCTTCTGCTAGCACCAAGGAAATAAATATAAGATTCTTTTATACATAAGAATTCTGGGCAAAGCAAGAATTTCATTGTAATCTCAGAATTAGAAGGATTTTTTTTTCCATAACTCATGGTTAAATATCTCCAACAGTGCCAACTCTGCCCAACCTGCTGGACAAAGAAGTTGGAATTAATTTCCTCTTCAATTAAACAAACTGGGCATTTTTGTCTCCTTAATACAAAAACATGTTTCACAGCCCTAATTATTACCAATTCTTTATCCTCCACAATCTCACAATCTAGAATGTGTTCAGTAACAAAAAACAGACAGATCCCATATTTACATATCCATGGTGGATCGGGACAGTTGGATTGCTGGAACTGGAGTCTGGTATTCTACCCTGAAAATGAACAGTGCTCTGTGGAAGACATTCCTCCTGTCATTCTTTAAGATGATGTAGAAACCACCAAGCACGAAATCATATTTTAGAGGAAGAGGTTTGCTATAAAATAGGAGAAGACACTATCTGCTTTCTTCATTTTTTCTTAATTCTTCACAGAAATTGTGGTTTTTATCTCAAACTAGACTGGCTCCTCTTCCACTAAACAGCATTTTTAATTATTTACCATAAAAAGTGCCACAGATCAATCAAAAACTGACGTCTAGGTGTCTTTGACACTGTGCACCAGGAGAGCTGGTTGGGAATTGTCTACTGAGATCATATTTTATGGGGAAAGCTTAATTTGCTCAGTGTTTTCTGATTTTCCAAATGACCATCCCAAATAAAACATTTCATTGTGGTTGACCTTCAGCTATAGGCAAAAATAATTTTTAGAACCATGTTTTAATTATTATATTTATGTTATTAACAACTATATTATCTATATTTTAGGTTGTATATTATTTATACTTATGCCATTTAAAATAGTATATATTATTTCATTATTAAAATAATATTTGGATTATTTTTGAATAACACAAACATTAAAACCATACTTGTTCCACCTCTTTGCCAATCCAAAGAAGATAATAGCAGCACAATTATTAATAACAACTTGATTTAAAAATACCCATTATTACCACCTAATAAAACCACTATTACAACAATCCACGTTCATAACATCTTAATAACATCCAAAGAAATGGCCTTCCCTTTCCATGTCCATCAGGAGCTATTGACAGGGCTCTTTTCCTTACAGATATCCTAAATTTTGGTTCTCCCCTTCCACTCTTGCAGCCGCTCCTCATTTTTTGGAGGTTCCAGCCTTTCCAAGAGGCTCTGTCCTTGCCCACAGCTCTACAAATCCAGCTCCTCACACTCTTCCTCAAAAATTGGCCACTCCACCCTTTTCATCCATTTATTGATATTTCCTCGAGTAGCCCAGTGAAAATTTGTGAAGTTTTTTCCTTTTTTTCTCTTTTCAATTTTTTTTTTTTTTCCCCACACCAGGCTTGCTGCATCTATGCCATCTTCTGGATGTTTCGTGAATCTTCCTTATCCCCGAGCACGTTCTGAGCAATGCGCAAATCTCTTCTGCGAACTTCCTGATTGCTGATGGAGAGAGGGACAGGGCTGTAGGGCCAGGGTCACGGCTTCAGATGCGTTTCCTTTGTTTACTGCCTGCACACCAGGAAAAGAGATTGCTCTCCTGCTCTGTGAACTGTCCATTCTCAGCTAAGAATAGTTATGGAATGTGGCGAAAAAAAATCCCCTTCAAGAGGGAAGTGACTTTCACTCAGTTAAGAATTTGTTATTTTTATGCACTGAAGGCCTGTTTACAATTTCCACACCCCCCTCTTTTTTTTTTCTTCTTTCAAAACGTAGAAGTGATAATTTCCTTTCCAATATTTTGTCTCAGTTTTCCCCCGGTGTTTCATGCCACTGTTTCATCAAGATCTACAAATAACTTTCTTCCAGCTATTGCACAACGAGTTCCTGAATGATGCACAATTTATTATTTCTCTGGGTGTTGAAGAAATATCTTTATTTTTAGCCATTTTTCTACTATTATTTACACAACAATCCGAATTAAAATAATATATTAAGGTTTTTTGAGGAAAGCTAGAGTTCTTCAACAAGAGCTCTCCGTTGTATGAAGCCCAAAATTAGTGAGGACTTCCATCACCAAACTAATACTTTCTTGCATATTTAAATGTTAGCAACACGCTTAAATGATTTGTGAAATCACAGGCTGGACAGCAAAGACTCAGGGAGATAATCTCAGCTTTAATCAAAGAGACAATGGAGAATACTCATTATTTAAGGTTTTCAGCTAATCTCCTCCATTGTCTAAAAAAGTGCGAATAATTCACTGGGAAAACAGAGAACCAGTAGGATGATTCATTATTTTAAATGCTGTTTTAACCAGGCAGTTGTGAACTAATCAGTGAGGCTGGGCTGCTGGGTAATAATTGCTTGATTTTAACGGCAAACACTAAACAATTTGTTCTTAGCAATCAGTGTCACAGTTACCACAAGGCAGGATTTCTCATGAAAGTCAGATATATGAGATATTCAAGAATAAACATATTAAGGATTCAAGCTTTCATTGCCAGAAAGCAATTACTGTAATTTATTGTTCAATGGTACTTCCATAGATTGATAATTCTTACAGTCATTTGAAAAATAATCGTTTGCTCCATCATTGATTCAGATTATGGCCAGGAATGAAAATATTGAAATTCCTTACTGAGAGCTCTGCTTCTTCACAGGTTTGTGAAAGTGGAAAGCACTGAGATGTTACATTACCATCCCTCTTTTGTAGGATTTCAACCCTCAGAGAGCATAAACTTCTGAACAGCCAGAACAAACTTTCCCTGCAGGGAGCAGTAACCTCTCACACATGGTGCTAATTCCTCACAATGACGGCCTTGGCCAGGCTGAGAGAAACCAGGAGGGGAAAAATTCAGATATTCTGCCTGCTCTTCCCAATGTGCACAGCTCCAACCACGCTCAAATCCCTCCCTGAGCAACTCCTGATTGCTTCTCATGGTATTAGGAGTAGAAAAATGGGTTTTGCATGAGGAACATCATCCGTAAAGGAGATTGCTAAGTCTGTTCCATGGCCTGGCCACCCTTTCCAGGGGGAAATTGCTCCTGGTGCCCACCCTGAGCCTGCCCTGGCCCAGCCTGAGGCCGTTCCCTCTCCTCCTGTCCCTGTACCCTGGAGCACAGCCCGACCCCCCCGGCTGTCCCCTCCTGGCAGGAGCTGTGCAGAGCCACCAGGGCCCCCCTGAGCCTCCTCTGCTCCAGCCTCAGCCCCTTCCCAGCTCCCTCAGCCCCTCCTGGGGCTTCAGCCCCTTCCCAGCTCCGGGCCCTGCCCTGGACACGCTCCAGCCCCTCCAGGGCTCTCCTGCAGGAGCCACAACTGGACACAGCCCTGGAGGGGCCTCTCAGAGGACACAATTCCTCATTCAGGCCATATCCAAAGCGATGGGAGTGTGGGTTTTCCTGTTTTCTTGTCTTCTTAGCTTTTTTTATTAGTTCTTATCTATATTACAGTCTCATAGAACGTGAGTTCTACAGCACTCCAAGCTAACAAACTAAAAATGGAGCTCAAATCTCTCTCTGCAAGGCCCTTTAAGCACAAACTTACCAATTATAATGCCACATAGATTATTTTTACTTTTAACCCAATGAGCAACCACCCATGGTCTGCATTGTGGCCTTTCCCACCCAATCCCACAACATCCCCCAAACCAAAGAAGAAGAAGAAGGTGAAGAAGAAGGACAAGACAATACCCTGAACCCTCCATCTTGCTTTCTATCTATTCCTGTATCCCAAACCTGAAACTCTGAGTTTTCCACCCTGGGATCTCACCCACTTCTACCCAAACCCCACCCCTACAATCCCAGAGCCATCACTCCATTTTGGGAGCCTTCTCCATGGCCTCAGCTCAGGGCAGGGCTCTCCTGTGGGTCAGTGCCTTTGAGCACAAAAATCCTCTGTGCCCAGGGTTCCAACATCAGAGAATGAAGATGGAGTTCCTGGCTGCAGCAGACACATTCTGGATTTCAGACTCCCTAAAATACACCAATTTAACAGTCTGAAAACTGTAGATGGAGAGAACAGGCTGTGGTCAAGGCCAACATTTCTGAAGCATCTCCTCCTTTTTTCTGTCTCATTATTCTTAGAGCTCGTATTTGGGGGTCACATACAAGGGATGCAGAGAGAAAAGTAGAATTAGATCATTTTGCAAAGGGCTGAACCTCCAGCCCTCATTTACAGATCCCTGCTTGTCTCTGGAGATCAGGCAGCTCCATGGATATTTTGGAAAGGTGAGGCAGGAGCCATCCTAGCAAAGTGCAAGGAAGGCAAGCTGAAAATTTCCCCTCACAGGCCATACCTGGGTATGATTATCTCACCTAAAATATCCAATTAACTGCATAAATGAGTGATCTTTGCTTTCTGCAGAGGCAATGTGGACAGGGAATTCCAAGGGGCAATTAACTCCTGTGGGAGTTCACCAGCCTGGTTTAGAAACTTATTTGGTGTTTGGCAAAAATTGGGTGGAATGGGGCCTACCTTGTGCAAATTTTAATGGTTTGCAAAAATTAAATTGAGAAAAGAAAATTATAAATGTAGGTGCAGAGCAGGAAATTTGTTGACTGTACAGGGAAGTCTGGAGACCTCAAAGAAAGTGAACTCCTGTCTTCTTCCCTGTGAGACAGAAATGGGAAAGGGGTCAGAAGATTCATAAAAACAAGCTTAGTGTAAATCTTAAAAATGCTAATCCCTCTGCTTTTGTAAACATGATTGTGTATTATCTTCACCTAAAGTGAAACAGTCCCAGTTAGCAATCCACTAGTAAGATTTGTGCTGCTCCAAGAGTAAGAACAATCCACCTTACTCAAAAATGAGTCATAAACTTCCCTAAACTTCCGCTTCAATATCCTGCCCTCTGCACTGTTCTGTAAAGAACCATCTCTAATCTAATGATCTGGAGCAGATATTTATGGTGCTGCTCCCAAATCCACTTTGTGTTGCTAACAGATTATTTCTGTCTAAGTAATGGGGCTGTCTCTTGTTTGCTGCTCACTCATTATTCTCCAGTAATTAATGTTAAACCCACAGGCTTCTGAGTGATAGATTTGCTCCTGGTTTGCAGACAAGTGTTACAATCCCCTGAATGCCCTATTATTTTCAGTCTCCATTAGAAAGCTGTGCAACTGTCTCGTGCATGATCCATGTTTTCAAGACCCATGTAGCAGGACTCCATTTGATCCCAGCTGACTAAATGCAGAAATTCGGCTGTCTTGCCCAGGTTCCCACACTGAGGGCTGGATCCTGAGAGGATTTAGGCATGTCCTCACAGGCACTGCAGTCACATACATGCTGAAATAAAGGTTCAACCCAAATCCAATCCAATCTTTCTCTTAGTTTAAAATGCCCAGAGCACTTTAGAGAGAAGTGAAATATGTGTGAGTGAGGAGCGAAGATTCTCCTCGTAGGAAGGTCTGCATTTGTCTCTGCTCAACCAAAGAGATCGAAGTTCAGCAGATGCTGTTGTATGAAAAAACAAAAATGCACAAAGAGGTTTCTTGAACCAGTGGCAAGGGAAGGTTTGGGCATTGTGCAGGAAGGCAGCTCCTGACTCGGGTTCCTCGTTGCTCTGCTCCTCAGAGAACCATTTCTGTCAAAGCAGTCACTTTGTTTGATATCAAAATGGACTGGATTACACAGATTCCCAAGCCAGAAAAGCTGACACAACACTAAATTCAAACCATTTTTGATTAACAAACCAATTCTCATCTTCACATATGGATCCAAATGGCAAGAGCAGGTCTACACAGAGGAAGTTTGGTCAAAAATTGCCAATTTCTGGGAGCAGAGATGGGATTTAGACTTAATGTTCATTCTGCCCTTTCTCCAGAAGGTGAACATATGTGTGTGTAAAACACTAGGTACATCTGTGCTGATAAATCTCAAGTGGCCAGGACTACTTTTGTAATCAGGGCCCAAAGGCAGGGACCAGTCACATTCATCCTAAAGAACTCTCAGGCTCTCAATAAATACATTATTTATCAGGAACGAAGAGATTTTGGAGAGTCCTAGCTGTCTGAGACTGAAACCATATTAAGGACTGCTCTAAAAGTTGTACTGAACAGGAAACAAATCCGTGGCAGCTGAGAATGTTCCTTGACACCCTTTACTTTACTGGTAGAGACGTGGCCTCTATAGAGAGACGTGGCCAGCCATCTAAATAAAATACAACTCATAAATTTAATGTCACAGAAGGGTTTGCAAGAAGAAATAAATCTGTAGAAGGAGTAACAAACTGTGTTCAAAAGGATTGTTTTCTGCCTCTTTTTTAGGGTGTAATTTCCTTCCAGGGATGTTCCCTTCCCATGGAAGATGGGATTCTGGCTGGATTTTACAGGCTGCAGCCCACTGAAACTCCTTGACTCTTCAACACTGATTTAAAAAAAAAAAGAGAAACTCACCTCATCTTAGCACTTTCCAGTGTATTTCCCACCAAGATTTGCAAATCTGGCCAGACATTATGGAGTAACTGGATTGTGTTTTAAATGGCTGTCCCTCATTATCCAGCACAGACAGAGTAATTAATTACCCAGGACTGCTGTGCTCCCGGGTGAATTGCCCCCAACTTGACATTCTACTGCTTTACTGGGATCTGGAAAAAAAAACAAAAAACAAACAAAAACAACAGGAATCTGTTGTTCCCCATACCAGGGGCAGACTTCATTCACAGAAAAACTCTGGCATATGTTATGGTGAATAACTTAAAATACAGGAGGAAAGAACACATGAACAGGTGAGGTTTTATTAGGGCTTTCAACCACTGGGTAAGATCCAGAGAAATTTCTATTTAGCAGCTAAAGGGCTAAGGCTATTTAGGAGGATTTTTTGGCAAGGAATGGCTCTTAAAACACTATTATTCTATTTTTTTACGGGATAAACAGAGCCAGAAATTCCACAGATCAGGGAAAAGAAAGCAGCACCTGCATCTCCCAGTGTTCTCCTGCTTAGTTCTGTTGGCTCAGCAGAGCTTGGAGCAAGTCAGGTGAATGAATTATTCCTATTATTTTTATTCTGAAAACCACCTCCTGATTCATCTCTTGACAGCAAGTGTGAATGTCTGTGTAATCTTGTGGCGAGCAGAAAGAGTAATATTTTAGTAAAAGTGGAGGTTTTATTCTCACTTTTTTTAGTCAAATCATCTGGAGGCTGAAGAACCTGTTATTCCATGAAGTCTCCCTCCTGCATTGACTTATAGCTGGAGAATAAGATTACTTCCTGCATGAATTCTCAAAAATTGATGGAAAAATCATATAGGCATAATATCCACCTTTTCTGCACAAACCCACCCTGCAGTGCTGGGCAGGGGCTCAAAAGCACCAACTGGAAAATTTGCAAGGCTCAGAGCAATTATTTTTCACTGCAGCTTGGCAGAGGTCAGGATATGACCTGACAGTGACCCCTGCACGAGGTATCTAAAATTGGAGTACCCCAAATGAGGGACTCCCACTGTTTCTTTCCACCTGGAATTTCACTTGGGCTCAGCAAGGATGGTAAAGGCAGATATTCAAAAGTCAGCAGACTCCATGTTTTGGTTTTAAAAGATAAAAGTGTTTGTTAAAGAAGACAGTAGCCTCCCATGGAAATGGCGAATGCAAACTTAATCCTTCTTAATTATGATAATTTTGAAATTAAGAGGCTCTTAGGTAAACATATGAGGATAGGAATAACAGTTCTTTACTAGTATGAAAAAGAAAAAAACTAAGAAAAAATACAACTTAATAGTAAAATCAAAGTAAAATGCAGCAGTACAAAACCAGCAACAGAGTGAGGATCCAGGCTGGCCCTGTCAGTCGGGGCTGGCACAGTCTGATTCCATGGTGCTGCAGCCTCCTGCAGTGCCAGACGGGCTCTGCTGGAGCAGGATCCTGCAGAAGGGCGCAGTCCTCCTGCCAAGATCCAGGGCTGCTGGGCAAGGGCTGCTCTTCCTCTGGCCATCCCCTGGGAAAGAAAGGCTGCCAGCGCTGTTCTGAATCCCAGACTGATCCAGGGGGAATGCCTGGCTCCTCCCTGGCTGCAGGATTTCCCATGGGATGATGGAATTGGATCAGTCACTCCATGGCCCATGGACAGAAGATTTCTGCCTGGGCAGGGGTGGGTGGTGGCAAAGATAAAGAGAAGGGCCTCAGCTGGTTCAGAGCTGGGGACAGAGCCCACAGCCCTGGCACAGCCTGCTCTGAAACCCAGGACACTCCATCACCAACACATCCATAACCAGACAACAGTGCCCAGTTTAAAAGCTTATTTTATTTCTTCAGTTGTAGGAAACAGCACATGGTTTTGAAGCCAGTGGCATTTGGTGACACTCTGAGAGTGCTGATAACAAACCTAACCAGTCAAAGCAAAACTTGCAGTTGTTCTCAATATAAAATCCTCATATTCCTCTCACCCTTTATTCCCCAATCATTATAAATTGTTTCTCTACCTGACAAATAGAATCAATTTACCGTGCTTTCTTCACAGCTTATCCGTGTCCACGGAACTGGCTGAGGGGGAAAATACAAAGCACACCAGGCAGCTGCTGGTTTGTTTGCTGCTCCAGGGCTGGCAGGATGTGAGTTGCTGTGGTAATCACAGGCAGAGCTCTCGTCAGAGAGGAAGGATTCCCTCTCTCAAAGCTAAATCCACAAGGAAGACAATCTCCCAGAGTGCTGGGATAGCACTGCTCACCTCGGGGAGAAAGTTGGGAGCACAGGTTGTGAGAATGAGAAGAAGAATTTGGTTTATTGGGGGTTTCTATGAGCCCAGTGACGGGGAAATGAACCCTGGATAATCAGCAGTGGGCATGGAATTGGATGGGGCAGCAGATGGTGAGGGGTGTCAATCCATGCTGGCATGATCAGGGAGTGCAGGGCCATAGGAGCAAAGCAGCTGTAGCTGAAAACTCCCAGATCCATGAAAATTTCAGCATCCATGTGCAGCTTCTCTTTCAGAGTCACCTGTGCTGACAAATAACTCGGTAACTTATGGGGATTGTTTTAGCACTGCCCTTTTGCTGCTGGGGTCTTTTTCTATGGACTCACCGTGGTCCTCATGCCAGCTGCACACACTGGACACAATCAGACACATGACTTTGACTGCAGGGGATTGGGACTTTAAAGTCATTTTGCAAACTGAGGTATTTTTGTTTTTCTTTTCATTCTCATCAGCATCAGCTCAGGCTTGACTGCTGCTGTACTTTTGGAGCAATATAACAACAACAACAATAACATTTAGAGTGGTGAAAATTACTCTCTTATATTTATGCCCAAAAGTTAAAAAAAAAAAATCATCACATTTTGCCTCATTATTTTTCTCCCTGCATGAAGTGCTAATGATCATTTTTTTAAATAAATGACCTGAAAACATCTTGGTGAGTTTATGACCAGGCCAAGCAGTGATTTGCCTTCAGCAGGGAAGGAGGAAGAAAGACCAGGAGAAATAACCACAGAAGGAGTGAGGCAGAGCTGTATTATTGCAAAAGCAAATAAAGGAGGCTGAGGGAAGCAGTCCCTGCTGTCCAGGCAAAGAGTGAAGGATAAATAACACCCCTCCCACAGCAGGAGCTTCCTGCAGGGTGAACTGCAGCAGACACCAAGCAAAACAAAACTCTTAACTGAGAACTGGAAAAACAACATCCAGGTCTGTCTGCTCCTGGCAAACAACCTTCTACAGGCAGGGATATCAGCATCAGAAATCCCTCCTTTCCCACACTTTGAGTATTTCCCAAGCATTTTCTTTTCAGCTGGTGTTGACAGAGGTTGCTGATGGAGAGAGATGGGAATTGTTTTCACCTCTCTTGCAGAGAACTCTCCAAGCAGAGCAGCACTTAAAGCCTTTAATATTCTCCACTCTCTCATAGGAATAATCCAGCATTCCTCTCGTGCAAGCTCTGGGGAGCCAGGGGATGAATCCACACCAGTGGATGAGTTCTGTACTCCAAGGAGTTGGGCAGCTCCTGCAGCATCAAAATACATCCAGCTGCAGACAATTAGGGGCTCAATTAACTTGAGAATTCAATGGCTAGCTTCACAAGGAACTTCACCCTCATGAAGACACAAACATTGGTTTATTTTTGATTCCCACAGGTGGGATCTTTAACCCTGGTTTTGGGATCGAGGTGCACCTCGACAGGAGGCAGAGTCCAGCAGAGCTGGGCAGTTTCCAGTGAAATGACCTCACAGAAGAATCCACAAGGGATCCCCTTCCCAGCACCAGGAGATCTCCCCTCAGTAAAAAGGCAGAGCCAGGCCACTTCCCCCACATCCAGGTCTTTCTGCAGCTCAAGTCAGCACATTTAAGCTCTTGGCAGACAAAATGATCAGGCTTTGCTGATAATAAGAAGAGCTGCTCCAGCACTGCTTTGGGACCAGGCGCTTGAGTAGCTATTTATAGATGAAGAGAAGATCAGCAACAGGGAAAAGGAAGCAAAAAAAGGGAACTGGCTGAATGTGTGAGCAAAAAATTTCATTTTTAAATTATGCATCTGCAAAGTGATCTCAGGAGCTGGGGACTCACATTCTGTTCTCTGAGCATCAAGAGATTTTAAGGACATTATAATCCCTTCATTCACAAACACTCTAAATCTTCAAAGCCCTCAGTGAGTGCTGCTGCAGTGACCCTTACTGAAGTCTTGTGAAATCAGAAATGTTGGTCCTGTTAAATGTTCAGGAATCCCATGGAAAGGGTACAGCCCACAAGACTCTCTCACCTTGGGTCCCCAGGAGCTGCCAGGGTATGAATACAGAGCAAAGCCTCTGCTGCTTTGAAGTGAAGATGGAGCAGAGACTGATTTGGAGAGAGGAATGGTGAGAGAACAGATGAACTCCATGGTGCTTTGTCCCAGCTCTGGAGCCATCCTGCTGTCTCTCACCCCTCCCACACCTCTGCTGCCCACTGGGGCCCTGTGGCAAATTCTCCCCTGAGCAGTGCAGCACAAGAAGTGCTTGTCTTAATTTATAAGAGAAAGCTTATATAGGTGAGAAAGCTGGGGTTGTTCAGCCTGGAGAAGAGACCTCACAGCACATTCCAAAGGGCAACAGGGAAACATGAGCAGGACAATTCATCAGGAGTTGGAGTGACAGGACAAGGGGGAATGGGCTCAAACTGAAAGAGGGGAAATACAGGCTAGATATAAGAAGATAAGAAAAAATTGTTCCTTGGGAGGGTGGGCAGGCCCTGGCCCAGGGTGCCCAGAGCAGCTGTGGCAGCCCCTGAATCCCTGGCAGTGCCCAAGGCCAGGCTGGACCCTGGGGCTTGAATGAATCTGGGACAGTGGGAGGTGTCCCTGACCATCTTTCCCAAAAATAAAAGATGAAAAGTGCCATACTGAGGTATTGGTGTAAGGCTGAAATCAGCCTTTCTTCTTCCTCCACTTTAGGTTCACAAGGTGGCTCCTTCCCAGCCAGCTCGAGGATCTCCATGCTTCAGTCCATTTCATGAAACACATTCACTGCCCATCGTCTGAGAAAATGGGATGGCTGAGGTGGATACACCTGAGGAACCTGCTCCGCTTGTCACCAGCCCAGAGGGACAAAGCAGGATAGGGAGGGAGGGGGAAATGGTGAAGGGTCTGCAGGGGAAGCCAAGGAGGAGCAGCTGAGGGCACTTGGTCTGTCCAGCTGGACACTGAGGACAGAGATCCCCGGGATCTGCAGCTCCTCAGAGGGTCAGCTCCCAACTCTGCTCCTGGGACAGGGACAGTGGGTGGAGCTTGGCCAGGAGGGATTCAGGATGGATATCAGGGAAAGGTTCTTCCCCAGAGGGTGCTGGCACTGCCCAGGCTCCCCAGGGAATGGGCACGGCCCCGAGGCTGCCAGAGCTGCAGGAGCTGCAGGACAGCGCTGCCAGGGGTGCCAGGCTGGGATTGCTGGAGGCTGGGCAGGACAGGGCTGGCACTGGGTGATCCCTGGGGGTTTATTCCCACTCAGGATACTCCATGGTCCCTTGATGCTGTGTCTCCCTGTCCGTTGCTGAATTTGTGTGAGACTTTCCCCTCAGGATTCCCCTCTCAGCCCCTTGTTTCAAGCACTCCGGCCAAGACAGCTTTCCAGCGCAACTTTCAGGAATCAAGGAAAACCCAAATCTCATCTTTTGTGAAGGCTTTGTCGCTTGCGAGCCCTGTGCGGTGCCCGTGCCAGGGCTGAGCGTGGCGCTGGGGTTGGGCTGTGGGGGAAGACGAGGCCTGCAGGGTCCCTTCTCGTCTCTGCCCAGCCGCTGTTCCCACTAGATGGCATCTCCGTCCCGCAAACATCCCGCCCTGCTACTGCTGCCTTGGAAGGCTGACCTGGAACAGAGACCAGGCAGAGCCAAAGGATAAAATAGGGATTTATTAAAAGGCCTTGGTGGATGCACCTTGGACAGTGCAAGAGCCCAGGCAAGGCTGCACCCAAGGTGAACCCAAAATGGTCACAAAATGTATGCCCGGTCACGAGGTGTCACATTTTTATAAGTTTAGGTCCATTAGCATATTGGAGCTAATTGTCTAATTAAAGCTTCAGGCTAGGAAGCTCCATCCTCCTTGTTTTTCTCTCTTCACTTCACTTTGTCTGTGCTCTTGGGCCTGAAATCTGCTTTGGTGATCCTTGGTCCCAAGCGAGGGAAGGAATTGTTTTGTTTGCCCACTCTGTGAAGAGAGCTCAGCACCACCCAATATGAAACCCAGAACTGCACTAAAATAACACAGAGCCTGAAAAAAGAAAGAAACTAAAACTCAAGGCATCGTTATCCAACCCTCCCGGATCCACACAGCTCACAGAAAGAACAGTGAGCGAGAGCCTAGCAATTAAAGATGGGCATACTGCTGTAAATGCTGTCCCAGGGATTGAGTTTGTTCTCTCACAACCCTGGAGGGGCCTCTCTGAGCCAGCCCAGAGGGACAATCCCTGCCCTGCTCCTGTTGGCCACACAATTCCTCACCCAGCCCAGTGGCCAGTGGCCTCCTGTCCCCCTGGGCACCTCTGGGCTTGTGTCCAGCCCCTGTCCCCAGCACCCCCAGGGCCTTTTCCACTTTTCAGCCACATCTCCCCACACAAGTTGTTGTGGTTTTTTTTTAAAGAATGTTCTTTGAGGAACCGTGTCAATGATACACCGGCATAGAGTGTGGATTTGCCAGGATTTTGTCCTCAGAGAGCCCCTTAAGGTTACAAACTGAATAGATACATTTTTCTCTTCGTGCCTAAGCCATTGGATCCCTGCTGGAGGCAACAGAAGTGCTGAAAGATTTTAGCACTGAGGTGGCAGAATAGTCTTCCTCCCTCCCAGGACTGTGAGCCCGTGGGAAGGAACAGCAACATTTTCCATCTGTGTTGTGGCCTGGAGACTCCATCAGAAAATGACTTGTTGCGGGGTGAGCTTTGTGAAAACATGGGTGCTTCTTATCTGGGGAAATTTCAGGGGGACATTCTCACTTGTGTGAGAGGTCCCCATCAGGTCACAGTCAGCTATAGGGCCTGGAGTGTGCTGGACATCCCAGATGCTGGTGGAAACCACAGCACAGAGGTGCACAAAGAGATGCCTGAGGGGACAGAATCTGCCAGAGGCACGTAGCAAATTTACACAAAAGCCCCGAGGCTTCCGACCCCAAGTTTCAGCAACTCACCTGTGGTGTTTCAGCAGGCTGTCACCTCACAGCTGAGGTCTGGAGAGCATTTGTCCCTTCCCACAGGATTTTTTTTTTCACTCTCATTACCATTTGCAGTAAAGAGGATGGAGGTGGCAGGGTTTCTTCACAGGACATAATCACAGAATATTCTGAGTCAGGAGGAACCCACAAGGATCACCCAAGTCCTTAAATCAATGGAAATACCACAACATCAAATGTCAGTATCCAGTATTTCAGTTCAATAATTTATAGCCATCACCACAGTGATTTTTGTGTCTACATTGCCCTTCTCACTCATGAGGAAAGTTACAGCTTAAGCTCTTGTTTGATTAACAGCATTATGGCATCTGTGTTATCCCTGGCATTCATTTTATTGGGGGAAATTGGCCTGTCTGAGTCCAAATTACTCAAATCCTGTAAAAATAATGTGGATCTCCATGGGAATGACATATTAGCTTGTTATCACCATATCCACCTTAGTGGTGTCTTCCACTGGAAGCCAAGCTAATCTAATTTCTGACACATTTTCCCAATTACAGCAGCTGCACATCCTCCAGAGAAGCACTGCAGAAGCAGATGAATTCCCTAGGCACAAATCTGCCTTCCTATCACCAGCTGTTGGAATGGTGCCTGATGTTTCTTCTGGTGCATCTGCTTCAAATAAAGTCCACAAAGTCTTCACACTTGGCTAAGTGTGTGGGGAGGGAATCAGGGTGAGTAATTTAGGGCCTGCACCCAGAGGCATAGGATAGGGTGGGATTTGTGTGTGTATCTATTTTAATTTAACATCTGAACCCCCTGACTCTCCCAGGAAGGATGGTTATGGAAGCACTGAGGATTATTAGGAATATGGATATTAGGAAAAAATTCCTTCACAGAAAGGGTTCTCTGGCATTGGAACAGGCTGGGTGGTGGAGGAATCACCAACTCTGAAGATGTTTAAAAGAGGTAGATGTGACTTTAGGGGACACGGTTTAGTGCTGGGCTTGACAGTGTTAATTTAAAGGTTAAAGGTCTTTTCCAACACAAATGATGCCATGGTTCTCTAATCTCTTGTGATGGTAATACTGCTTTGATAGAGTTAAAAGCACAAGTACTCCTGCCTTCATATGCAAATTTCTCCTAAATAAACAAAAAGTCAGGAGATTTCAGGTACTATGTTGAGAGGAAAAAATCCTGTGCCCCAAGCCCACCGTAATTGGTTTGACTTTTTTACTTGGTTAGTCAATTCCTTAGGAAAATTAGGAGTATAATGAAGGGAAATGTCACCATCTGTCTGAAACTGGTGCATAGAGGAAAAGGCTTTAAAAATCTCAGATTATTCCCAAAAGTAATTCATCACTTTGACCCAAAGATAAAGAACTGCTGTGAAATCAGTATTTTGCTGCTCACAAAATCTGAGAGCTCACAGGCTTTGAACCTCTTTGGGTTCTTCTAGACCCTTGCCAACACCTGCTGATGTCAGTGTCAGCAGGAAAGTGCTGCAGGTGGAGCAAAACCAGATAAATCAGGGATGGAAAAACAGATTATGGGGAGCCTGGAACTCGTAACCCATGGCACAACCCTGACACTGGCCCTGGAACACTGGCAGGGTCTGTGTGACCCCCTGAGGTCAGATCTGTGGGGCCTGTGCGGCCCAAGCAGGCTGCAAACCTGAGGAGGGGCTTTTGCAATGATTAGAGCCAGGGAACAAAAGTGCTGACCAAATACAAGAAGTCAGAGAATTTCATAATCCCAGCACAGGGGGGACGTGGAGCTGCTGGAGAGAGCCCAGGGGAGGCAGCAGGATGGGCAGAGGATGGAGCAGCTCTGCTGGCAGGAAAGGCTGGCACAGCTGGGATTGTTCCCCTGCACAGGAGAAGCTTTGGGCTGAGCTCAGGGTGGCCTTGCAGGGCCTGAAGGAGCTGCAGGAACCATGGAGAGAGACAATTTCCAGGGCATGGAGGGACAGCAGCCAGGGAATGGCTGCAGAGTAGGATTGGACAGGAGATTGGGATGCAGGAATTGTTGCTGGCAGGGTGGGCAGGGCTGGGCTGGAATTGCCAGAGCAGCTGTGGCTGCCCCTGGATCCCTGGCAGTGCCCAAGGCCAGGCTGGAGCCTGGGGCTGGAGCAGCCTGGCACAGTGGGAGAGGTAGAAGCAGATGATTTTTAAGATTCTTTCCAGCTCCATCCATGCCATGATTCTATGATTCTACAACTCTCTTGCCTTGGCTTCCCTTATAGTGCAGGAAGTTTTGTGTTTTCCCTTTTTCTTCCTTCCCCTTTTGATTACCTTTCAGCCAATAAACCTTTGTGAGGGAAAGCCTTGGTAACATTTTCATCTCATTCCCTCCTGGCACAACACATTGCCAAAGTTATAAAACACTGTGAGGGCACTTTTGGATTCAGCCAAGTCCATGATCCTCTTCCTGTTGATTCTTAGGATCATCCTTGATTTCTACAGTATGTCAGCACTCCACATCTACCATTTCTGAGGCCATTTCTGAGGATAATCACCAAGAAAACTGTTTTATTTCAATATGTGGCTTCAGAACTGAAGCTGAATAGGCATATTGAAAAGAAGAAAAACAAAAAAGAAGAAAAATTAAAGAGAGATTAATATTTTCCCATTCAAATCCCTGCCCACCCACAAATCCCACATGGAACTAGAGACAACACTGGGGTTCTCAAGAATTGTAACACTCATATCTGGCTTTTGATATTCACCAAATCTCACTCAGCTTTACAAAGGAGGTAAATTCAATCTTCAGTGTTTTATACTTGAGGAAAGTACAGCATGGAAATATCCTCCCCAGGAAAACTGAGCAGGTAAACAGCAGGGCCTGGACTAGGACACACACACCCCGTGGCATTTCCCACCTACTCGGTTGTCCTGGCACTGGGATCCCACTGAGCTCCAGCCACCTTCAGAGCCCAAAGGTGATTCTGGGTGGTTGTTATGGGTTGTCACTGCATCAACACTTTCATTCTCACAGGTCCTCCATCACTCATTTCATTTCTTCATCCTCTGTGCTCAATCCTTCCCAGCTCTATTTCTGATTCCCCTCATAGAGGAGAAGTTTTGTAGTGATGTACACCCATCACCCATCAGGAATTTTGCCATGGATTATGAATTTCACCACTCAAAAATCCGTGGAACGTTCCCAGGAGCAAGGAAAGTGAGAAGGGTGGTTTGGCACTCAAGGTGACTGTAACCCCCAAAAACCTGTCCTGACAATACCCCAGCAGATGGGCTAAGGTGACCCCAAGGTGTTACTGGGGCCTGGCAGTCTGGCCCATGAGGCAGAGAAGGAACAATGCCAATTAAGAGATGGTCACAAGCATTTTTGATGCAGTGGCCTGTCCCAATCTGCAGGAAACAGGTCTTTGCTAAGTCCTGACACGAGACAGGGCTGGGCCTTTGTGATCAACTGCTTCCCCTGCACTCCTGGATTGCTGCTCTGCAGCCAGACACTGAAGTGCTTTAATCAGATGTGTAACAGAGAGCAGGGATGTCCTCCCAGGGCACTCTGGCCTTGTCCTGCCTTCGAGAATCACCTGCAGTCACAGCAGTCAGGAATTCTAGAAGAACTGAGAGTACATGGCTTCTTCCTGGCAGTTTGATAAGGGAATAAGGGAACAGCTATGGAGAAGAGAGCAGGAGGTGCAGGAAGGAAGCAGAACCAGCTTTCACCAAGGAATGTGTGAAGAAAGTTGGGTCAGGCAGATCATTGCAATCCTTCACCTCTCACATCATTCCCTCCCTCAGCTGTGCCTCTGCTCCCAAAATCTCTCTCTTCTGGCTGTTTTTCTCATCACTTCTTTCAGAAACTCCTCTTTTCTGCCACAGGTTTAATATTACTCAGGATAGGTCAATGGATCCTTCAAACAAGGCTGATGTTTTCCTCCACTGTCACATTTGGTCTAAAATCAGAGGTGTTTTGGAAGGTGACCCTGAGCTAAACTTGGAGCAATGATGAGGAGAGCTGTCCATCCAGGTGGGAACAGCATGGGATTCATCATCACCTTTTCACTGCCCTGCAAAGATTTTTCCCAGCTCATGCTTCTGCCTTAAAATCTCCTCTCAGCAAACAGTAAAAAACCAAAACCTACAACATTTATTATCAGTTTTATCCTTGAGGTTGACTCCTGAGATGGTGGGATTATTTCCACATTATTTTATTTCCAAAATAAAGGGTTGACAGCAGTTAAGTATGGAGGGGGAAAAAAAAAACCCCAAACAACTCAAGAGCAGTTTACAGAAGGGAATCCTTTTGTCTCCCACACATGATTTTGTTATGAGCACAAAGGATTTGCTCTGTTAAAAGTCAGATTTGATCCCCAGATTAATGCTGAAAAACCCAGCTTTGCATGCACCACTTCAGAGGGATGTAAGACTCTCAGAAGGGGAGCTGCAGGTGATTAAGTTTCCTCATTTTTGGCAGAGATGGCTTTGGCAAGAGGAGTCTCACAGACCTCGTACAATTTCTGGGGATGAAAGAGGAAATCAGAACAAATGGGAGAGAGGACGAGTTCAAAGCCAGCAGTTACACAAGAACCTTGGAAGTGCAATTCCCACCAGGACAGTCACTTGCTGTGCTGGTGACCTCACCTGGCTGCCAGCCACCCACCCAGCTGCTCTGGCCCTGCCCCTCCTCCTGCTCTGCCCTGGTGCTGCTGGATTGCTCCTCACACCTTTTAACTCCTCTCCCACTCCTGGGTTTTAACCCCTTCCTAAATATGTTTATTATATGGAGGCTGCTGCAGCTTGGCTGATGGGCTGAGCTGCAGTCAGGGTGGCTCTGGTTTGGAGACACCTGGCACTGGCTGTGTCCACCCCCTGTGGCCTTTTCCTATCAAGACCTTGTCAAATAAAGCCAAAACCACCTATTAATTCTGCAGACCTGGGAGGCAGCAAAAGCTCCA
>VWZN01006304.1:321123-334925 GCA_013396955.1 Regulus satrapa
TTTTTAATTAAGTTCTAACTCATTATTTTAAATTAATTATAACCAGTGAATTAATTATCAGCTGTATTTTAGCCTTACATAACTTTTAGGCAGCATTTAGCCAAGTTGTCATGAGCTCTTTTTTCTGCGTACCCCACTTTGTTTTGATTTTCTTCTTAAATCTGTCATCACAGAGGTGTGGCCATCACCTCTCACTGGCCCAGCCTTGGCTAGCAGCATGTCTATCCTCAGAGCCACCTGGGATTGGCTCTGCTGGACATGGTGGAAGCTTCCAGCAGCTTCTCTCAGCAGTCTCCTCTCTGCCCCCCACTAGTTAAAACCAGCCCATGCCAAACCCAAACAGTTGTTTTGAAGCAGGAGAATTAAGTTCCTTTTTTGCTATGAATGGATAAATTAAAAAGTTTTGTGTTTACGTCTCTGTGGAGGCCACACACAAACCCTGGCCAAGAATAAAGTCAGGCCTGAGTCATTAACACTAAAAAGATGGTTTTGGAGGTGTTTACCCCCACAATTTTGGGGGATTTGGTAAAATCAGGGCATACATCAGAGATCAGTCTGTGGCAAAAAGAGCCAGAAATTCCTTGTTCTATCAAACCCATTCCCTCTCTCTCCCTGAGCCTCTCGAAGCCCCTGCAACCAGCTGCGGACAGCCAGGTGAGAAGGAGGATGGGCAGCACACCTGTGCTGGCACTATCCCGAGCAGGAATGCTCTCCCTGGGGAAGCAGAGCCAGCTGAGCTCAGGTTAAAGCAATCCCTGACAGCAATCCGCTGCTGCAACCAGACAAAAATCCTTCCTAATTGGCTTCCTGGCAACCCCAGCCCCAGCAGACCTCGGCTGCAGCAGCGACTCTGACCCCAAATGCCCTGTAATTCCCAAAGTATTTCTGCATCTGAGAATTTTCAGGTCTGGTGCTCCATCATTAACCCTTTCCTGTGGAAGGAAACTGTACAGAGCAGAGAAATGAGTTTGCTACACACAAACTGTGATTTCTTTCAAACAACACTGCAAAGGAAAGCTCTGGCCTGTTGTGACCAATGAAATTTGTGTCACCTGTACTGTGACAGTGTCACAGAATCACAGAATCCTTCCATGGGTTGGAAGGAACTTTGAAGATCATCTCATCCCACCCCAGCCCTGGCAGGGACCCCTCCCACTGTGCCAGGCTGCTCCAGCCCCAGGCTCCAGCCTGGCCTTGGCCACTGCCAGGGATCCAGGGGCAGCCACAGCTGCTCTGGCAATCCCAGCCCAGCCCTGCCCACCCTGCAAGGGAACAATTCCCAATCTCCCATCCCATCCCCCATCCCATCCCACTCTGCAGCCATTCCCTGGCTGCTGTCCCTCCATGCCCTGGAAATTGTCTCTCTCCATGGTTCCTGCAGCTCCTGCAGGCCCTGCAAGGCCACCCTGAGCTCAGCCCAAAGCTTCTCCTGTGCAGGGGAACAATCCCAGCTGTGCCAGCCTTTCCTGCCAGCAGAGCTGCTCCATCCTCTGCCCATCCCGCTGCCCCCTCTGGGCTCTCTCCAGCAGCTCCACGTCCCCCCTGAGCTGGGGCAGGGCTGGAGCAGCTCTGCGGGTGGGCTCTCACCTGAGTGGAACAGAATCACCCCAAAAAACCCCAACTACACAAAATCTGAACTTGATAGAACCTGTGAACACCACTTTGCTTTCTTGATGTTTCAATTCCTGAGGCCAGAGCAGAGAATTGCAAGAAAGAGGGTTAAGAGAGGATAATTAACTGGTTCCAGCCTCCAAGACAAGCATGGCTGTGCTCAGTAAACATTTCAGACTAATGAGGGAATGGAAGCAAACCAAAGTGCAGCAACACGAGCTTTTCTTCCCTCAGTAAGTGATTCCTAGAGCTTTTCTGCCAAGCCCACGGGCTCCTCAGCAGCATAGTGTGGTTCTCCTTGCTCATTCATGTGGACAAGCAATGATTACCAACAATTAACTTCTCTCTTGATGAAGGCAATTAAGTGCTGTGAAAAATCCAAATGCCTTGCTTTAAAAAAAAACAAAAAACAAAAACAAAAACAAACAAAAAACCAGAAAGATTTTGTTTAAGAAGAAAAGAGCACACTGGCTAAGCTGGGATGCACATTTTGGAGGCATTTTGTAATTGAAAAGCTACCTGGTTTTGCTTTCTGACTTATTCAACAAAACCCTATTAAATGAGGCTCCAGGTGAAGTACAGCAGTGATTAATGCCACGTCCCACTGTGACAAGGCACAGTGCTGCAGCGAGGTGGGGAATTAGTAGGGAGCACCACATTCACAGCCCTAACATCCAGGTTCAAAGTAGGATTTCTCTGATACACAGGCACAGTGCTCTAAAGGAAATCAGTCAGCAGCCTGTACCTGGTGCTGCTTTACAGTCCTCTGGCACTTGGGAAAAACAAATTCACAAAGCAGGGTGGGCCTCTGTGCTGCTCTCATCATTCTGGCTTCTGAGCAGCTCTGTAATTTCAGGGCAAACGTCAGGATGTGATGTGCAGGGAGGAAGGGAGAGCAAAGGGATCCAGCTGGGCTTGAAAGAGAGGGAAGAGCAGTGGCAGCAGCCCCAGCACTCAGCCCTCCTTGCTGAGCCACGGATTGGGCTGCACTTGCAAGGTCCCAGGGGCTGAAAGGTGGAGGAGACAGCAGAGGGGACAGCACACACACAGAGCAGAATGTGGCACATGCCTGAAGAGCTGAAGAGTCTGAAGCCAGAGTTCTGGTGCTTCCAAGGGTTTTTTGTTTTTGTTTGTGTTTCGTTTTGTTTTTTTTTAATGGAAGTAATGGGTTCCTCTTCTGCTGGGGGTGTGTGGTTGGCCAAGCAGGGTCCCCTCCTCGACTGGGACCTGCAAGAAGCAGCTCCCCAAGAATTGGCAGCTCCACAGGGTCAGAGAGGGAGACATGTCCCAAAAGATCACAGATCAGCATCCAGCACTACACCCCCAGCCAAAAAGCTGTCAGATGTCATCCCTGCCCTTGATTCTGGACTCTGCTGACCATCTCTAGACCTTTGCGGTTTTGATTCATTTATTCAGAGTGGAACATCAGAGGAACAAGATTACCTCATCACCTTCTGGGCAAACCTCTCTCCCCCTCAATGTGCAGCCTGGGCAGAGGGACAAAAGTACAGAATGACAAAAGACATTTGGACACTGGGGACGGGAAGATCAGCTGCAGCAGCAGAGAAATGATGAGGAACATTCCCACTTATGCAAAGTCAAGTGCACCAGAAGCTGCTGAACTATCTCCAGCAGTGGTTCCTACAACCCAGGAGTGGTCACACAGCAGCTGCATCCCAACAAAAGTAATAAATTAACAGATGACAGTTTCAAGAGAAGCCTGAGCTTTGCCAATTGTCTTACAGCTGCAATTTCCAGAATTGCCAGCAGAAAAAAACGGGTCTGGGACAAGATTACAAATCTTTAGTCACGGGTTGGTGACTAAATCTCTGCTGGAACCTTCCTTCTCCTGCAGGGAACAGCTCAGCAGCTGCAGCTGGGCAAGTCTTGGCTTGGCTGGTCCTTGGGCACGTGTCTGCCCCCATGGTTTGGTGTAAGAGCAGGTTAGGAGGTTTGCTGGGCTAAGGTTTGCAGCCAAAGTGTGCAATGTAGATTAAATTTAGAATTGTCAATCAGATTCTCATCAGAAGCCATGAGAAGGACACTGTGGACATCCAGAGGAAGTAAAAGCATGATCTTACTAAAAACAGAGTACCAGTGCTGTCTCAAAGCTCCAGTGGACACGTCTGGGATGGGTCCAATTCATAAGGACATTTAACAGAAAAAATGCCCTCTGTGTTCTTCAAAGCAGCACAAACACTCCTGCAGAGTGTTGGAAGGAAATTTGGCTGACTCTGTGTGTGCCCAGCAATGCAAGGACCCTGGGCTGATGCTGCTGGCAGGGAAAAGCAGTGTCCTGTACCATAAACACTGCAGGGAGCACAGTTCCACAGAGCCACTGCTCTCTCTGCAGGCCGAAGCTGCCCAGAAAACTGCTGCACCCTCTGGACGTGGTGGCACAAGGAAGGAAATGCTACTGTAGGGGAGAATCCTCACAAAGCAGATTTAGGGACACCCAGAAAAGCACGGCCAAGAGCAAAAGGGACAGGCAGCAGTGTCTGATACCATATTCTCTGTCAGGGTCTCAAGCTCTGGAGGCTCCTGAAACACATTCATGGAAAACAAGCTGAGAAATGAGCCAGAAACTGGGCAAATGTTGGTAAAGTATCAGTCATGGAATCACAGAATCATCAGAGTGGCAAGAGCCCTCCAGGATCACCCAGTGCCACCCCAGCAGCACCAGCACCAAACCCTGTCCCCAAGAGCATCTCCAGACTCCTCTGGGACAATTCCAGCAACTGCAAACCTTCCTGGGCAGCTCATCCCAAGGCCTCAGCCCTCAAACAGGGAAATTTTCTTTCCCAGTCTCTACCCTGAGCCTCCCCTGGTGAATTTGAAGCCATTTTCTCTCCTCCTTCCCCTGCCCCTCCTGGCAGGAGCTGTGCAGAGCCACCAGGGCCCCCCTGAGCCTCCTCTGCTCCAGCCTCAGCCCCTTCCCAGCTCCCTCAGCTGGGAGATAGGTAGATGCACTTCTCTGTTCCCGCTACTCTGAGGAGATAAAGAACTGCACACTCACAGTTCAATATGAAGCAGGGAAATGCCCATTCTTTATTCACACAGCTTATTTTTATACAGTTTGTACAGACCTCGTGTATAACTCCAATTGGTCAATGGTTTTCTTGCCAATTACTCTGTTGGTCAGTCAAAGGTATTTTACTTGTCTATCAAACCTTTCTGTTCTTGCTTAGTTTACATATTTTGTGCATTGATTTTCATGAGACTGATTTCTTCTTTAATGCAGGTACAGTTGTTTTTCACCCAGGAATAACATGTTGCTAATGAACCCTCATTCTCAGGATGGTTTTCACATGGGAACTCACAAACCCCTCAGCTGCACACAGAAGTGACAAACTAGCCATTAATTTAGCAGAGCAAGGCCTGGTTTTATACAGCCTTTCTTTTAATGTCCATTTTCCTCTAAGAACATTCTCACACTACTCCAGATGTTCATACAGGTTTGCAAGAACCAAGGTCACCTCCAGCAACGTGAACAAGTGCCCAAGTACCCCAGTACTGCTTGGTTATTTGGCATGCAGTCTGTAAATTCAAATCTTGGCTTGCCTTAGCCTTTTATCCGAGACCAAATTGAGAAAAACAAAAAACCAAAAAACAAATACGAAACCAAGGCAGAATCAGCACTAAAAGACTAAGGTGATTTGGGAAAGGGATGTCCATTTCAGTCAGGAATATGAAATACACTGTAGTGTATTGATGTGTTTACTGGGACAGTGGGCTGCCCCTGGATCCCTGGCAGTGCCCAAGGCCAGGCTGGAGCCTGGGGCTGGAGCAGCCTGGGACAGTGGGAGAGGTCCCTGCTGTGGCACTGGTGACTCTGGATGGGCTTTGAGGTCCCTTCTAACCCAAACCATTCTGAGATTCTGTGATTCGTGGTCATTTTCAATTCAATTTAATTTAAAAAATCCTAAACCAACAAACAGTTTCTGCCTAGGAGATGGGGATTAATGCCCAAATTTAATTCACAGATTAATCATTCCCTCCTTACCTACTTGTAACAATTGAGGGACTGCTGCTGCCAAATTCAGAAAAAACGGAACCTCCAGGAGTTCAGATTGGTTCGCTTGGGGGAATTGTAAGCAAAGAAGATAATTGTTTCTTTAAAAAATGTTCTAAATTCCTGACAAATGGGAGTCCTCACTAACCTCAATTCTCATCGTTTCTGAGAAAATTAGTGCCAGTTAGGTATCCAGGCAAATTCTTTCTGAACAAAGTGCTGTTCCTTAGTTAGACTGAGTCTGTGTGGTGTTCAGCAGCAGCAGAAGCTTATATAAATTTATATAGCCTCGGTCTGGCACGCTGGGCCATATGTTCCTATCCTTTTAGAAAGAGAGGTCTCCACTACGTGAGGTTCTGTCTCAAAACTGGCGGCACGGATTCTGTAGATTTCTCTGCAGCAGCTGATGCTGTTGGGAAGCTGGAAATGTCCACTTTTAGTGCGTTGGGAAATAGCAACATGTGTGGTGGGGAGTGCAATTGTACCGAATCACAGGCACCCAGCACTGCTGCTTGGTCTTCTCAGGCCAGCCTGGAATTCCTGGAGAAAGACAGGCTTGTCTCAGAGGGATTCCTTGGGATTCCTGCCCCTGGCACTGAGCGCCCTCGGGATCCTCCCCAAGTGGGGCAAGCCCGTTTATTTCAGTTCTGTGTCAGGAAGAAGACTCCAGACACTTGTTAGGCACTGATTCTTCTTATTTATTAATACTTTATCAGAAAACCTGGCATCAGCCTTCCCAGACTGCATTCTCAGGCCCACTCACCACCTACATGGCTCAAAATGGCCCCAAATTACGCAGTTCCATTATCTTTATAATAATTTTCACCTAATTAACAATAGAAATGTAAATTATTTCTATTTCTTAACCAATTACTATTTCTCGTCCACCTATGTAACTCAAACTGCAACAAACCTCTAACTAATCACTTCTTGTGCTCCCAACACTGCAGAGTCATGGAGAAGAGAAGGATAAAAAGAAGCACAGGGACAATGCTCTATTTCCTCCATCTTAACTCCATTTCTAAAACACCCTAAAACCTATATTGCTCACCCAGTGACACACTACACTATTTTCTACTAGCTATTTTACTCTTTTATAAATCCTGGTCTATCCAGGGATATTTGGAAGCCTCTCTATAGACAAGAGTCAAAGCTAGTGTTTTTCTGTAGGTCAGGATCCCCAGAAAAAACAAGGAAATACTTCTCTGTTTCTGGATTGCTACAGGATTCAGTCAGGGTTTGAATTAGCATTGTTCCCTGAAATAACCTGTCTCACTTCACAAAAGACAACCAACTTCCAAAACTAATCCCTCTTGCTAGTCTGATTTTGTTTTCACGCTCCAGGGAAAACTGAGAGTGTAGCAATATCCTGCTACCCCAGAGCTGGGCATGGAAATATTTAATTTTCCTTTGAGAAACGTGGTTGTGTTCAGGTCTCTTTGTGCAGCAGAGTAAACCCAGGTTTCTTCAAGTATTTTGAGGAAGAAAAGAGAAAGCGTGTCCTGTGGCATGCAGAACAGTCAGGGTTCACCTTCTGCACTGTGTGTGCTCTGGGGTAGATGGGAGGATTCCCTTCCTCTGGGATGGTTTGGAAGGAGGAGATGCATCTTGCTCGTGGTGTCCTCCTTTTTACCTCCTCTCTATCCCCAGCTCCCTTTCCGGACCGGAGATACGTAGGCTGACGAACACGTGTGATTGCTGAAAGCACTGCATGCCTGAAAATGTCTGTTTTTCACACATTTGACCAAAAAAAACCCATTTCCAAAACCTGAAATACTCCAACCTGCTCAATTCTGACATCAATATTTAAATATTCAAGGCAGAATGTCCCACTTTTCAGAGGTAGTGAACAACCCAAAATTCAGGCTAAGCAAAGTACCAAATATTCTTTATTTGGGCACATCTAGAAAAACAAAGCCTCGTAGTTCACTTAATTGTCTTGAAGGGGAAAAAAAAAAAAAATATTTGAGTGTCATTAAATACAAAAAATCACCAGGTATGGCAAACTACTATAAGGCCTAATTGCTAAATAACAGGTCTCTTAGTTTATAAAAACAGCTTTAAAAGATAAAGACTGTTTCTATTCAGTTCACATTAAGATATTTTATGGTTTTACATCTCAAGACATTTAAAACGGCTTTTATTATGCCAGTATAGTGTTAAAGCCATTAGTTTCATCTATTCCCTACTTGTTATTCAGCCCTCCCCCAGCTTAAACCCCTGTGAGTGGGAAAATGCATGAGGCATTATATATGAAATGTCTAATAACTGTGTCTACAGAGAGAGAAAGAGACAATAAATAGCATTTTGATGGAGAGTAAAAGAATATTTTGAAGAGACAGGCTTATGAAATGAGTGGGAGTGGAGGCTCACGATCATATTTGATTCTGCTGAGGTTATGACTGCATTAATTTTTTACTTTTAAAGAGGCAGGAACGGCGCTGCAGGCTGTAAGTGAATTAACCTCTGTAATCACTTCCCTAATGGAAAACGCTGAGCAAGGTTGCTGCAATTTTGATCACTAGAATGGAACCATAGAAGATGTTAACAGGTCATGTGTCTGTCATTTAAAATGAGCAGAACAATCAAAAATGATAAGGCTAAAATGGGGCCACACCATCACATTATTTTCCCACAAGGAGTAGGCAGAAGCTGTTCTGATTCATGAGTAGAAAAAGTAAAAACATCTCCTCACCTCATATCCAATTTGTAGATTGATCAAGAAGTCAAAACTGTTCCTGGAAGTGAACTGATAAACAATAATCTTCCATGAATCCTGATTCAAAGGTGAACCAATTAGTTTTCCTTAATGAGATTCTGCTTTACAACAAAAAGCACAGCCGGTTTATTTCAAAAGAAGTGAGCACAGAGCCTGAACAACACTGGGAGAGGAAGGAAATTCTGGCTGCCACACGTATTTTTAATCCCAGCTCTTCCTCAAGGAACTAGAAAAACAAAATGTACTGATAGAAGGAAATCTAAAATTTCTCCAATGTGATTATTTGTATCCCCAGAACTGCTGCACTTCTACAAGACAGATAAAGCTTCTAGGGAATACTTGCCCATTAAATATATCAATATATCAAAATATAAGTACCAAACTGCGAGGAACTGGACCTGTTTTCTCACAAAAACCTTGAATTTTAAGACTTTTTCTGGCCTAGGGTGTGAAATTTGAAATCACACCCTGATTTTAATTTCTATGCAGCAGTATTTTTTCTTGTGCTTGAATAGAATTGTGGAATCGCAGAATGATTTGGGTCGGAAGGGACTTTAAAGATCATTTATTTCCAATCCCTCTGCCATGGGCAGGGACACTCAGGTCACTCCACTGGCGTTATCTGTACAATCTAAAGCCACTCGGTCCCTTATCTCTTATCTAACTTGTTCCAAGCCCTGCACTGCTGCACAGAACAAACACTGTGGGTAGCTGCAAACCCAGGTACCTACGCCCAACCAAAAAAATGGTGAACACAATGAAACCAGAAAGTACTTAAAATACAAAATTATTTGCTCCTAAAGACAGGGCCATCCACTGATGGAGCACTTCTTAAATGGAAAACAAAAAAAACCCAACCAAAAAACCCCCCCAAAAAAACAAAACAAACAAAAAAAAACAACAATTCCTCCTGAAAATAACATACAATTAGAGTCAACATGGATTTTAATTGCCAGGGATAAAACGTCATTATGACTTCTAGAGTTTTTCAGTTATTTAATTCCCATCAAAGAGCCATGGCACATTCCTGCTTTCACTGTACTTTTGTTGGGATAAAGATGTTCCATCTGCAAGGGGGCCAGGGAGAGTCACACACTCCACTGATGAAGACTGCGAGATGCAGCATTTTATTCATTGCTACAGCATGGACATTTCTTATTCCAGGTCCATTTTCTTGCACTGTAAACTGTTTTTTACACAGCCCCTGTTCAGCTGGAGCTGGCTTCAGGGCCTGGAAACAACCAGCACAGTTGGCATTTCCTCTGCTTTACAACGTGTTCCCGCAGAAGAAACATTTCCTCTGTGCCTGGAATTTTACAGAACTGCCATGGCGAGGGTTGTAACTACTGTTTTGCTTCGTCTCTGGGAGAAATACAACCCTTCTGATACGTGCTTATTAGCTTCATTACACAAATAATATTTCTTGTGTGCACAGGAGATAAAACTTTGACAGCTGAGTCACGGAGACTGAGCACGCCACCGTATTCTGCTTTTCGTGACAGGCAGCCCTGGGAGAAAACAATGCCTTGGGTGACAGGTTCTTGCTAACGTTGGGACAGAGAATTCCTAACACATGTTTTATTCAGGCAAGCCATTAAGTTTGATAGTAAATAATTGGCCATTTCTTCTCTGGTGGAGCAGCCATCAGTGCACACTCAGCTCAGGAGGGAAAGTGATTTACATGCTGTGAATTAGAATTTGGTGCAACACAGAAATGTGGCAGGGCTATGCAAAACAGCCCTTAATTCCCCTAAAATGGACTTTCTAACACCAGTGGTCACCCTAACCAGGATATCTGTCCCTTGGAGCTGCTGAAGTCACACAAAGAAGGAGAGGACAGAGTCAAGCCAAGTGATTCATCTCAGCAAGTTCTTTCAGAGCCAATAAGTTCTGGAGAATAATACACTCATTCCCACCTCCCATCAAGCACTCATGAGTCATGGGTAGAAATAGAAAAACCCAAATAATCAAATCTAGACTGGGAGGTCACTGGAGTAATTTCTAGAATTTATAAGCTGTGTAGGATAATGTCATTGATTTCTGGTTTTGTTCTCGCTTAGCAAAGCACAAGATAAGGATCCTTTCCATCATGTGCATTTAAATGTACAAAAGCACAACTGAAGGATCTGGCTATGAGGACACGAGAAAAGTAGACAAATTACAAGAAGTGTTGATGTTGCTTGGCATGGAGTTGTTTCAAAAGCTTTGATGCAAAAATAACCCTAAAGTTATTGACAACCCTTGTTTCAATGGCTCTTCACACCTCCTGGTAAAGCTACACGTACAGATGACGAGAATCATGGAGTCATGGGATCATGGAATCAAGAAATCCCAGAGTGGTTTGGATTGGAAGGGACCTCAAAGCCCATCCAGTGCCATCCCAGCCCTGGCAGGGACCCCTCCCACTGTCCCAGGCTGCTCCAGCCCCAGGCTCCAGCCTGGCCTTGGGCACTGCCAGGGATCCAGGGGCAGCCACAGCTGCTCTGGGCACCCTGGGCCAGCCCCTGCCCACCTTCCCAGGGAGGAATTCTCTCCTAATAGCCCATCTAACCCTGTTTTCTGTCAGTTTGAAGCCATCCCTCCATGTGCTGTCCCTCCATCTCTGGTAAATTCTCTTTCTCCATCTTTCCTGTCAGCCCCATTTCACCCAGCTCTCTAGCCATGTCACAGAGCAAATATTAGCACCGAAATCACAATGTGGCTATCGTTTCTTTCACCTCAGCTATTAATGCCCCTCATGGAAACTGCAGTCAGTCTTTACAGTTTGGTGTTCAGTGGCACTACTTTAACTTCAATGACTGATTAACCTTCCTGAAGAAAAACAGCCCTCTTTGAAGATGTAACACTCTCCCTCTAAAGTGAGATCAAATCCGTTTGACACTCCCACTCACAATGCTCTCACAGAGAACCAGGGAAGAGAGGACAAAATATTATTCAGAAACATTCCCAGACATTTCTTAAACAAGGTGAGGTGACAGAAAAAGCCAAATCTTTCAAAAATACTTTGCATATCACTGTTAATAACAGCTTACCCCTCTGTGTGTGTTCTCCCCTCAGAACTCTTCTTTCTAGAGAAGGAGAGAAAATATTGGTCTCAATATTTCAATATGCCCACTCAGAAGTGTTGAGGTGGGTATTAGGATCTCTGTGATTAAATCCCCCTAAAACAGAGGTCAGAGTAAAACAGAGGAGGAGAACTGAGATAGAAACATAAATCAGGTGGAGAACTGGAGGAGTCTCACCACAGGGGGAATGTCCCATCCTCCAGGAGCAGGAATTGGGGAACACAACTCATATCACAGAAGTTCTGCCCTGGGAACAATCAGGCACCACCACCCCAGTTACAGCTGCCCTGGGGTCAGAGCTCCAGCTGTGGGGGTTAAAACCCAGTGTCTCCTGTATTTCTGATGGATAACTGGGAAGCTGACTGGTTGCTGGTTCTGAGCATCTTGCTGCCCCTCAGAAATCAGAGGAATGGATGCAGTGCAATATGAACGGTGATTTCTTGCTTGTATTGGCATATCCAAATATAAAATACTGTAAAACTGGAAGTCACAGACTGCAGAAACTCAGCAAAGTAAGTTAACAGGTAAATATCACCTGGGCTGGGACATGAGCCTTTAATCCAATTCATGTTTGAGAGCACAATGTCCCCATTCCAATCCACATCACTGCACCACAGCCTCATGTCTCCACCTCAACCTTAAAAAGCATTTCTGTTGTAAGCTTTCATTTACAGAGTCATCAAGAATCCCAGAATCATCCGGGATGGAAGAGCTCTTCAGGATCATCCAGGGCCACTGTCACCCCAGCACCACCACCATCAGCTCAAACCATGTCCCCAAGGCAACATCCAGACACATCTTGCACCCTTCCAGAGATGGCAGCCAGCATTCCCTTGCCCTGGAGATCTTCCTCCTCCTCCTCCTCCTCCTCCTCTCCACGCTCCTTCCCCTCTGTTCACAACAGGCAGGAGCAAAAGCCCCGATTTCCCCTCTGGCTCCCAGCAATGGTGCTGGAATGCTGTGGTGTCTGGCACAGGGACTGAGAGCTCAGCAGAGAAGCCTCTCAGTTTAGGAATGTTTGAAAGAAATTGTCTCCAGAGGAAGGCTTGAAAAAGCCTCCTTGATGTTTAAAATGAGATAGAGAGGGAAAACAATAAATAATTCAATTTTATATTCGTATTGCTCAGAGAAGCTGAAGTGGATCCCAATCCCTGGCAGTACCCAAGACCAGGTTGGATGAGGCTTGGAGCAGCCTGGGACAGTGGGAGGCGTCACTGCCCATGGCACTGGATGGCCTTTAAGGTCCCTTCCAACCCAAACCATTCCCTGATTCCATGACTCTGTGGTGTTTATACAGTGAAGGGGAGGGAAGTACTACAAAACCAGTCCTTTTAATGTCTATTTCCAGTTTTGTTTTTTTTTTACAGTTAAATCAATGAGATATTTTAAATAACCCCTGAAAATGAACTTGAGCATCCTCTCCCCAACAAAAAGAAGCAAAGGGAGAGTCAGCAGAAGCCTTTCCTCGGGTGCCTCTCTGGGTGTTCTTGGTGTTTCCCTGACAACCAACCAGCTCCTGGCTCTTGGGCTCTCAACTCCTGCCGATGCAACAACTTTTTAGATTTCTCATTTGAACGTTATTATTGTTATAAGGCTCATAAAAAAAAAAAAAAAAAAAAAAGGAAGATTTTGTTTAGACAGCTTTTTTTANAGAAAAAAAAAAGCTGAAGGAGCAGCCACATCACATTTAGCAGCGGCACCCAGGTAAGGAACACACAGAAAGTCTGACTTTTAAATAGCTCCTAATGACAGGGGCACAGCCTAATTTTAGAGCACTGCCAATCAGCCAGAAGGGTCACAGCTGCTCTGATTCCTAGGTGGTGTAAATGCCCAGATAGATCTTGGGATGTGAACACCCTGTCTGGACTTCTGAGCATGGGACATCTCCTCTGGAGCTAATCCCCATTGTTTTCTGAGGATATATTCCTGCTACAGATCCCAGTGGCTACATTTAATTCTTTTAAAGAGCTTTAAAAATCCATTGGGATCTAAAGTCTTGAATAAAACAATCCCATCCCAAGAATCCAGAAGGGATTTTTTTAACCTATGAGATATGACCCAAAATCAAAGCCTAGATTGTTCCAAGGCACTGAAATTCAGTGTTCACCCTTTTTTTCCCCCATCAAAAAGTTTTTTCATTAAATTAGAAGTCTGGTCATTGTTGTCTTCTGGCCATCTAGGAAAGCACAGTTATTTTGAAGGTTTATCCCAGGTGGAAATGTTTCCAGAAAAACACATAAAAATCTAGATACAGCCTGCAAACAGCTAAGCAATGTTCCTTTGACTGTCACCCAGTCCTCCCTGCTGTGTCCCCACCCATGAAAACCAGTGAGTCAGTAACCAAAACACCTCTGTGACATGCTATGTTCCCAATTTCTCTGCTGTAAACCTGCAG
>VWZN01006304.1:347187-380318 GCA_013396955.1 Regulus satrapa
TTTTTTTTGGTTGCGTGTTATCATAGAAACTATTTCCAGATATTGTCAAAGGGTGAAATAACTACAGTGCTGATCAGATCTCTGTTGTAGAGGTACTGTAGAGCAGGAAGGCACTCCCTGTGATCCAGAAAATCTGGTTTTCCAGGATGGGGTGCTGACATGGCAGGTATGGAGCATGTGTGGATCCAAGTCTCACCTGCCTCTGAGGAGCTGCGTAAATGCTCCACGCTGGGACCACCCAGCTGGGATTCAGCTCCTTCCTGACACATCCAATCTGTGCTGATAAAAGAATCAGGGCTAATTTAAGACGCTTACACAACGAGGGGGAACAGAAAATAGGCTGGAGAGAACACACAGAATGTCTTTGATGGCCTCTAAGTGCGTTTTTTTATGGGAAACCTTTGCCTTGATGGAAACAGGGAGGTTTGCAGGCTTTGCATTCACCAAGACCTCATCTGAGCAGAAACGTTTGCAATTCTGGTAGGGAACAGAAACAGTGAGTGATTTCTGGGAAGGGTGGGCTCAGTTCTTCCCTCTTGTCATCTTGAATTAGCCTCAAAGGATCTACCTTTGGCTTACACACCTCAAAGGAACCCACCTGAGGAGATAAAGAACTGCACACTCACAGTTCAATATGAACCAGGGAAATGCCCATTCTTTATTCACACAGCTTATTTTTATACAGTTTGTACAGACCTCGTGTATAACTCCAATCGGTCAACGGTTTTCTTGTCAATTACTCTGTTGGTCAATCAAAGGTATTTTACTTGTCTATCAAACCTTTCTGTTCTTGCTTATTTTACATATTTTATGCACTGATTTTCATGAGACTGATTTCTTCTTTAATGCAGGTGCAGTTGTTTTTCACCCAGGAATAACATGTTGCTAATGAACCCTCATTCTCAGGATGGTTTTCACATGGGAACTCACAAACCCCTCAGCGGCACACAGCAGTGACAAACTAGCCATTAATTTATCAGAGTAAAGCCTGATTTTATGAGGCCTTTCTTTAATGATATATCCATTTTCCTCTAAGAACATTCTCATACCCAGTGGCTTCTCAGTGTATTTACACAGGGAAAAAGTCATTCCCGCCCCATACATGTCATCCTTTTCCTTTAATCTACACATCTAACATTTCACTGCTTCCCAGTAGAATATACTGCAGAAATTTCCTTCTTATCCCACTTTAAAGGACTGACCAGCTGGGGAAGTCCCCAAGTTTGAAAACTGTGTATTAAAACAGGAGTGTTACTACAGCAAAGCTTCTCAGAAGTTTATCCTTGACAGGACTTTTTTCACAGGGGAAATTCCCAAATGTTTCCACGACAGTCTCAAACAAGAGTTTTCTGCCTTGGTCTGTGGCTAAGCCTGGCTGACTTCTGTAAAAGGGTATAATCTAACTCAACTTGTCTAAAGAAAATCCAGAATTTTCTCCAAAGTCCACAGAAAACCAGGCACTACCAGAAGTCAACTCATCCTCCATGTGGATACAACAGATTTATATCCACTCTGCATCATTTCCATGGACAGAACACCCAGGACACATTTTGGTTTAAATGTGAAATACTTAAATAAAATGTTGTCGTGGAATCACAGAATGGTTTGGGTTGGAAGGAACTTTAAAAATCATCTTCTTCCAATCCCCTGCCATGGGCAGGAACACCTTCCACTACCTCGGGTGGCTCCAAACCCCAGTGCCTAGCCTGGCTTTGGACGCTTCCAAGGATCCAGGGGCAGCCACAGCTTCTCTGGGCACCCTGTCCCATTTCCTCATTTGCTATGGTGATGAAATCATCTTCTTTTTTTGCCATTATTTATTCCCAGTAATGCCTAGAAGTTACTTTCCAAGAAGTAACCTCGCCCAAGGACTTTTTAAGAAATGGTGCTCATCCTGGAAGCCCTCAAATGTAAACACTGATAAAGAGGAAATAGAAGAATTGGATGCAGCCACCCATCCTCATAAGCAACGTCTTCTTCATGAGTTTCATTGAGGTCTCTTGGGAAGTTAGAAAGGCTGTAAATGGCAGTGAATGTGCTAAAATTTCTCCCCCATTCCCTAAATTCACGCTCAGACACAGAGTTTGGACCTGCCAGCCACGTCTGGGTGCAGCCCAGTCTGAGGTCAAACCACGACAGATTGTGTAAGAAATGACTGAACAAACAACACATATCCTGAGACATTCTTCACCCATGGCAGGATTTAATAGAGTTGACAAGATAAAATAATTGATCACTGTTAAGAGAGGACAAAAATGTAATACAGAGCTAAGCATATCTTTTACATGAGCATTTTTAATTTAGTGGCTTAATTTAATATTTTAGGAAACTAATTTAATATTCTTTGCTTTCTGTTTTGTGGATCCATCATCATGTTTTCATCATTCTGTTTGATTTTCCATTTTCCATTCATTTCTGTCAGAGTAGCAGTGCTCTACAACTTCAGTAATCTAATCTGCTTGATTTCTTTTCCTTGCTGATTTATAATTTCAATTTAAAATTTGTTTTGTTCTTTAATAATTTAATCTGGTAAGTGATTTATGGTATTGCAGACAGATCTCTGTAACAAGAAACCACAACCTCCCTCCCTTCTCAGAGAGCACCTTTCAACCCTCTTGAAAACATCAGGAAAATTAATAAACCATGGTCAATTTGTTTATTCTGAAATGAGCCCTCTGAATATCCATGAATTCCTGACACGCTGCTGACTCCTGCAAGGATTTTAGAAATGCTTCACCATGGATCTCAGAGTCACAAGGCTTCAGCCTCATCCTGTACAATCATTTCCTTTCTCTGGCTAACGTGATTCGCTCACAAAATCATCTCTCGCAAGCACAGCAGAATCCCTGTGTCAGCTGATGTCAAATAAATACAATGAAAATTAATGCATTGCACATCTAAAAATTGAGGTTCTTTGATAAAGATGCTGTTACAAAGCAAGGAGGAAATGGAGAACAGAAAAGTTTTGATTTGCCACTAATAAAATCAACTTAGCCATTGTGAGAAAACTTAATTTACTGAGTTTGTTCATATTTACCTCCATGGCATTCTGCAGCGAGCTATAAATTGTTGTCATGACTGAATTGCATCAATCTCGCTGAGGCACAGGATTCAGGGAGTATAACATCAGAAGAGAACAAGAAAATGAGCATTTTCCACGAGAGTTTGGTGGGGCAGGGAGTTAATGCTGTAAAACTTTACTGTAATTTTCATTTCACCCACCTGCAGACAGCAGAGGGGACTTTCACTTTCAAGTCAGGACAAATCATTGAATTAAAACCAGTCGATCTCTTGGAAAGTTTTTGCAGGACATTTTGAGAGGTGGTGTTACAATGTCAGAAGACTGAATGACAACACAGAGGTGTCTAAAGATTAAGAAACAGAAATTTCAACGAGGTGACTTAATGGTAGCTAAGATAATTTAGCCTGCATGAGAACCAAAGTTCTACATCCCAGCAGCAACACTTGAAGGGCTTTCACTTTTTAATTTTTTTATGTCATAGGAAACTCCATGCTTGGAAGAGTCAGTGGTTTTACTCCGCTGCCAGTGGTTTGTGTTGCAAACCCATGAGTTTTCCATCGAGGATCCCTTGGGACCTCCCTCCTCAGAGCTGCTTCCAAGAAGGGATGCTGAGTGTTGGTGTTATCCACCAGGCCCTTTCTCCACTTTCATTTCTCCCCACAGCATTTTAATTTGGTTTCATCAGTGGACAGCAGGTTCTAGGTGCTGGATTCAGCTGAGAGCTTATTCCTCCTCTCCCCAGAGTGTCTGAAATTCCAGTTCCAGGAGAGATTCTGCTCAGCTGGAACATGCTCATGGATATGCAATTGCAAAAGGATTCTCTTGCTAAAATCTGTGTTTAAGTCCCAAGCACACGGGGTGAAGATTAACTTGAAGCAAAGATTATTGGAGGTTTCACTGGAGTGAAAAGCACATGTTTTTCCCTTGAGTTTCTTGCAGAATACAAATTATTTCAGTGAAGGTCTCCTCTCTCCTTCAAAAAATCTCCATCTAGGGCACGTGGCTTTTTGGGAAAATTTCACCCAAGTGGAATTCGGGTTCAGTACAAAGATTAGAATTAAATACAGGCTCTTTTGTGGGCAGTGTTAAACAACCTGAATACCAGGGAATGGTTCCTCCTCTACTAATAACATCAATTTCTTTCCCTGCAGGAGGAACTGCACTATTCCCAGCAGCTTGCCAGGAAGATCAGGCTTTTATCAACACCAAATTCCTTATTTTTTTTCAAATTAGAAACAGCTGAGAAACAATTGTGACTGTTCTGTTTGCTCATGAAAAAGAAAGCTCTGTCTCCATAAATCTCCTGGCTGTATTTCTGAACAAATATTGTTCCAGGTACTTGGATCCAAAAATTAGCTTTAGTGTCACATTTCCTACTGCATCTGCATAGGACAATCGAGTGTTGATTTATAAGACCTAAAAGAGAGGTTTGGGACTTATCACTCCATGTATTTTAATATTAATATTTTTTTATTTCCTATATTCAGGCACTTTCTGTTGAAGTGTAGAAAATTTCATTTATAACATAAATGTCCTCAGAAGTAACAACACCTTTTACAAACTCAGTGAGGTTAAATTGCAACACAAATTAGCTAATGAAGAACTTAATTAGTAATTCTTTAAACTCGATAACTTAATAGGGAAAAAATGGAATAAAATTACTGCTACCTCCACCTTCTGTGAAAAAAACCCCACTTCAACACTGTATAAATAAATGCAAAAAAATCACTGTAGAAAAGCAAGAGTTTTTATTTCTTAAAATGCAAAATGCAAGTCCCCAAATATTGACACAGTTTAATGAAAGGTAAAACCACCAATGCTATAAAATGCAAGTAAAACATAGAAATATGATATTTATTCACAGCCCAGGAGATTTATTTGTACAGATTCTCAACACTTGGCAGCCAACACGACCTCAGCTGTGACCTCTTTTTCCAAGGCATCATTAGAGGCATAAATACCTTTCAATAATCCCAGTCCCTCTCTTTGGGAATACAATTCACTAAATGAAAACCAGTCCCCAACAAGTCCTTCAATTCAGATTCTGGAAGTACCTTTATGGACTAAAGGAAATCACTCAGCACATAAAGAAATTTATTTACATTTCAGAGAAACAAAGGGAAGTGCAAAATAAGACCCTGCAACCATGCAAACACATGTGGTGTTTAAACAGCCTTTTGAATGTAAGGAACTATAAATGAATGTTTTTATGGTGGTTTGGCTACTGTCCCTCAAGGGGAATTCTAAACAACGCCCTCCTTTACCTCTCCACCACAACAGCTCCCATTCAGCCTCTCTTGGCACCCCTAGCAGAACATCATAGACAATTTTGGAGACTCCATCCCTGCTCTCCCAGCAGTGAAAAATCAAAGACAGGGGTGAAAATCTCCAGCCATGAGTCTCAGCCCACCAGCAGCTCAGTTCCTATCCCAGTCGCCATTAATGTCACTCCTCTGTTTTTACAGAATCACAGAATCGTTAAGGTTGGAAAAGACCTCCAAGAGTATCAAGTCCAGTCTTTGACTTCTCACCAGCCTGTCAGCTGAGTGCCACCTGCAGCCATTCTTTGGACATCTCCAGGGATGGGCACTCCCTGGGCAGCCCCTGCTGAGGTCTGACCACCCCTTCCATGAAGAAAAAGCATTTGGATGCAACAGATTCCATACACGATCACCATTCCCAAGGCACACTTGTTCCTTCTACAGGCAGTCCAATCCCCAGACGTGAGGGCCACACGTGAGGGCCACACGTGAGGCGCAGACTGGAGATGTTCAGTCACACAACAGGAGAGAATATCTGCTCCAAGGCCATGGATTCAGCTGCCAGAGTGGGGATGTCTGGAGCAGGAACAGCAGTTTGGAACAGGAGGCAGAGCTGTGGGACAGGAGTGTGTGGAGGGGACACCTCAGGGAAGGTGTCAGACATGGTATGGCAGCATCCAAGGAGGAGGCAGGTGTTAAAGGATCTCACCCTCCCCACAGGAGACTCCTCAGGCCTGCTCGACATCTGCAGATGCAGAAGAAAAGCAGAAGGTGCTACAAATCCATCTGTGAGCCTGAGTGCAGAGGGGAGTTTTAGGTCAGACAAGGAGTGCCACGGGAAGGTCCAGTTCTGTGAATTCCAGCAGTGTGGTGATCTGCAGCTCGAACCCATCAACAAGACAAACCAGGAGTGGGGTGAGAGCGCTGCCCAGCTCTCTCCATGCACATCCCACTCCCGACACCTCATGCAGGTGTTGGCAGGTACAGAAGGTGCCTGCTACAGTGACAGGCAGCCAGTGCCACTGACTTCCAGTGTCATTGATCCCCAGTGTCATTGATCCCCAGAGTCCCACAGTTTCTACACAGCCTCCTGTTGGGTGGATTGAGGAGATAAAGAAAACTTCTGCTTCTTCTGTCTTATAGGGACCTGCAAAAGATCCTAAGCAGCTTCCAAAACCAATTTCCAGCTCCAGGGTTCCAGCTCAGGGAGGACATGGAGCTGCTGGAGAGAGCCCAGAGGAGGCAGCAGGATGGGCAGAGGATGGAGCAGCTCTGCTGGCAGGAAAGGCTGGCACATCTGGGATTGTTCACCTGCACAGGAGAAGCTTTGGGCTGAGCTCAGGGTGGNCCAATCCAAGGAATTCTATGATTCTGTGTCTCTCTTCATCCCATCTGTCCCTTCAGAGCTTCTTCCACATCTCTCACTTTCCTGGTGCCTTTTAAGCATTGCTAATTATCCTACAAATATTTAGTACTCTCCTCAAACTATTAGGCAAGAGGCTGGGACAGATCCATGGCTCTTTGCTTTATCTTCCTATTTTACACAATCTGAAAAGTATTGGATTATGGAAATAACTTCTGCCCATTCTCACATACCTGAGGATGACACAGAGCAATCAAAATAAAATTAAGCTCCAGAGGCTCAAGCCATCAATCACTATTAAGAGACTGGGAAAGAAAAAAAATACTTTTAACATATTAAGAATTCCTGAAGCTTAAATATAATTTGTAGCTGTCAGAAAAAGCTAAAATTGTAGCAAAAGATAACATCTCCTCCTAAGTGAGCATGTGATGTTGCTGTAGAAGATTCTGTTCTTTACACCTGAGATGTTTTTGGTTACAAAACTCTGGAGTAGCAAGGATCAGTAAAAATTGAGAAATCATTTAGAGACTCATTTACTTTCAGCTGAGCACAGGGAAGAAAAAAAACATTTTGGCTTGGAGAGCAAGAGAAAACTTGAGGAAGGAAATCAAACTAGAAAACAGAAAAACATCATGTCACTGGAGATAAAAGTTTAGTTCCTGGCGTCTCATTTATCTTCATAACTTGATAAAGGAATATAATGGATATTCATTTCTAAATTTATGTTATACATATTTGTTGATAAGGATGTGATCTTTTGACTTTTTCATTACCTACTGGAGATAAACATCCTTAAAACGGGCCCTCCAGCACTTTCAGAAGGCAGCCTTCCATCTATAATTAACAGTGTTTTCTTCTTCTTCTCTGAGTTTTGACCTATCTTCTACGTGGATTTCAATAATACTGTTTATTAGGCTCTTTATTATGTCTGATATGTCAGACAGACTGTCACAAACACAGCTTAAAATGCAATAATCAGGAAAAGGAAGCCACTGGTTTTATCAAGCAACAGCTCCCCAGTCCCAGCCTGATCTGTGCATACATTATTTCTCACACAATCCAAAATGAGGAGATTGGCAAGGAAAAACAAGAACGTGCCAAATATTGTCAGAAACAGTTGAACAGAAATGATAATACAATACATTAATTAATGTTTAAAGCTTGCCAGAGATGTAAATGAGGTAGAAGTGGCAAGGTTGCCAACTAAAGTGAAGATGGATATGAGAATTACACACCTGAATGCTATTTTTTCCCCCTGTGGAGCAAATTTACACCATTTTTATTATTTTAATGACTTGCAGGATGGTTTCCCCAACAGATTTAAAAGATATCAGAGAGAGGGTTGGTGTGTCAGATGGGTCACACCAGCCACATTTACTTTGGAAGTCAGGCTGAGAAAAATAAATGCCACTTGCTTCTAATGGAAGCATTGCTGGGATCATGACATTTAATTTGAATATGGGACAGAAGTTCAAGGGAAAGCAGGGGGAAGAGGGAGAATCGGGACAAATGGTTGGTGATTTTTAAAACTGTGGCCTAGCAGGTGCTTTCTGCAGTTGGAAGACAGAAATGTAGAAATTTAGAAATTTCTAAGATGGAAATTAAGGCAGGATGAATTCAGACTGGATGCTGAATTTCGTCTACTCAGCCTTTTGTTGCACACAGGGTGTTGAGGCAGGTTTCTATCCCAAAGCTTTACCCACAGTTGTTGGTAGATATTGCTTCCCACAAAGGGCCACCAGAACAGCAGGATCTGGGCTTGCAGGGCCCTGGAGGTCACAGCTTGGGGTGAGACCCACCAGGGGAAGATTTCTGCCACAGGATCTCCGGGGAAAACTGCCAGAAAAGTGCGTCTGAAAGGGAGCAGTGCCTCGAGCAGAGGGGAGGCTGAAAGTTCACAAGTGGAAAGTCTACAGGGGTTAAGTCACCCACAGAACTTGGCAGCACATGGAGCTGTTAACATTTCACTTGCCATTTGTGGAGGTTGTTCAGAGCATTTCAGGGCATGAAAGTCAGTAAACAAACCCAAAGTCTATTATTGTGTTCTGAGGCATTGTCTGCTCCCCCGCAGCATAAATCAGTGTTGGGAACAGGGAGTACAGAGCAGCTGCAAGGGCTGAGCACTGCAAGGGCAGAGCTTTCTCCTTCCCTGAGCACTGATTTTAAGGGCCACTGGTGTCCTGGGGTGCATTGGGAAGAGCATTCCCAGCAGGGCAGGGCTGATCCTGCCCCTGGGCCCAGCCTGGAGCCACCTCTGGCTGCTGTGTGCAGCTCTGGCTCCTCAGCACAGCAGGGACAGGAGCTCCCGGAGCTGAGGAAGGGCCGGGAGCATCTCCCTGCCCAGGAGAGGCTGAGGGAGCTGGGGCTGCTCAGCCTGGAGAGGAGCCCCAGCTGAGAGGGGCCCTCATCCCTGGGTGGCCCTGGGTGTCCCTGTGTGTCTGTCTCTGTCTGTCTGTCCCTGTGTGCTCCTGTCTGTGTGTCCCTGTCTGTCCCTGGGTGTCCCTGTCTNCCTGTAAAACCAACACAAACACCTTGGAGAGCACAAGTTTTCCTTCAGCACTTCAGCTCTGGTCAGCTCCAGGTGCAGCCTGCAGGCTCCCAGCCTCTCTCAAGTCCCTCCAGTTTTAGCTGAACTTTGTGATATGGCCACAATTTTGGGTCAACAATCAGTGTCTGCCAGGTGGCAACAAAGTATTTTGTACACCAGCATAAAGAAATTAATAGTGTAACTTATTAGAGCTGGCACAGAATTGAGGGGGAAAATTGCTGCCCTTTTTCAAAGGAGAACCATCCAACCATTTCCCTGTCCGTGAAGGTGAGGCTGCTGAGGGCACTCCTTGACTGGAAATGAAATGAAATGTAATACCAGCCACGTATAGGATGGATAAGTGCCTACGTATCTTTCTCAGAGGTCTAGAAAAATCAGATGAGCTGAGTGAGGGACTAAACTCCTGCTGTGCCTCCCTCCTAAATCCACCTGTGTTTATGTCCCAATTAGACTCGCCCTTTCCTCTGCTGGGTCAACAGGACACCTGCAGCACTTCAAGGAAGATATCTGAAAATGTTAACAGCCTCAGATGATTGCTTTCTAATGAGAGAAGACCCTTATAAATGATAGGGGGGGGGTGTCGTAATTTTAAACAAACAGGAGGATTCAGGCCGGGAGGATTCTCCTGTCTCCTCACATTGAGACCTTCCAGGAGGATTTTTTACCCAGTCACCTGCCAAGTCACCGGGACGACCAGCACTTTATCCCTCCCACAGTCACTGTATCCATATCCCATGACCATTTCCCATTCTGCTGCTTTATTAATCCCTAGGAGCACATCAATAACTTGACTTGGATCCCTTCCCAAAGGAGGATTCTGGCTGCCAAAAGGATCCCCACACATATGGGACCACAGGCCCCCCACACTCATGTTCCCACATGTCCCCTGGATCCAAAAACCCAGGAAAAAAGTGGGCAGATTCTGCTGAGGTTCCTCTGCTCAGCTGCACTTGTTGGAGTTAGAATTACAGATTGATTTTAAAGGCACCTACAGTGGAGTATAAATTCAATTTTTTTCTGGCAGCAAAGTTAATGGGGGATTTTTTTTTTCCTCACAGAGCTGTAGGTTTCTCACCCTTAACAGTCAGCAAACATGAGACAGGTTGCCAGGTAAATTGTTTTCTCACACATTCAGCTGTCCCTCTGTCTCACATTCTCACAGACTTCAGGCTCCAGAAGAAGAGAGGGTAGAATTCTTTAGAAAATTCCTTTTGAGGCATTTTGAACCTCTCAAAATATTAATCCCATTTTATTGTCACCTGATCTACTGCACAAATTATATAAGGACATAATATAGACAGATGTTACATAACTCCAGCCACGGGCAGTGTCTTTTCTCTTACTGTGAGAAGCAAAGTGAAGATTTTCTGATCATAATTTCACATTTTAGTCCAGGGCTAACACTGAACTATTCTACACTCAAAGATGCACACACACACAAGGTTCATAGTTATTTACATTGGCTCCTCATCTTCAAAAATTCTGAAGGGAACAACAAAAGACCTGAAGAGGTTTCTGTGATTTCTTAGGCACATCCTAGTATAAAAAGTTTTCTGATTAAATATGTCATGTTTGGGACCAGCTGAAAGTGTTTTCCTTGCACCAACAGATCTTCTGAAATTTCAAAAAACCTGTCTTTCCTCTGCCAAATAGAGTACAGCAATTTTTTAAAATAACTCCAACAATGGGAAAAAACAAAACAAAACAAAACAAAACAAAAAACCCCAGAAGTTGGCTTGACTCCCATTATGTAATTTTTGAGTTATAAGAATACATATTTTTCTTAATATTGTTGATTTTGTTTTCTTTTTAGTTAGTCCTTGAAACTATTTTAAGGGGAAAAATCAAAAATAGTCACTAAAAATGAAGTATTATACATAAAATGCTATTATACATATATTATAGTATTATACATAAAAAATGCTATTTTGTATTTGCCCAGAGGGGCTGTGGGAACACCTGCATCCCTGGAAGTGTTCAAGGACATGATGGAAAGGGTTTTAATCAACCTAGTCTTGTGGAAGCTGTCCCTGCCCATGGCAGAAAGTTTAATCTGGATCTTTAAGGTCCCTCACAACCCAAATAATCCCGAGATTCTGCGGTACAAATTGTACTGACAATTTTGAAAGGTTTTTCCAAACCATTTACAGCCAGGTTACTCATTGTCACCGTATCTGCTTTCTACTGAGTTTGGAATATTTGGGGGAAAAAACCCCGCCAGAATTCCAAAATAAACAAAAATATAAAAGTAAATAAGAACTTCTCAATTAATTGCTGGCAAGCTCTATTTGAAATAACCAAACCCCAACATCTGAATGTTTTCTGCATCACATCCCATCAATATCCTGCATCCAAACCTGCTGATTTCTATAGTGCTACAAGGAGAATATTTCCATGACAGCCATATGAACTATGGGACATGGAGAAATCAGACCAAAAATGCCAAAAATATGGGATACAAACAGCCAAGCCAGTAGAAGATAACTCTGAGTTGAAACTTTTTCAAAAAGGTGTCAGGAAAGTATGTTTGCCTCAGGAGTCTTTATAAATACAGAGAATAATCTGTCCTCCAGAGCCAGGTGGCATCCAGCACAAATCCATTTCCAAAACTCACTTTAAACTGAGGAAATGCACTTTGCTACTGCTTCATCTGAAATTGAGACTGTCCACTTGGTTCCTTGTCCAGTGTGAAGAAGGGAATGGTTATTCCAGGCTGAGAGAGTGGAAATGTGAGGGAATTTCACACGTTCTCTGCCTCGTTACAGAGCAGGTGATTTTAATAAAATGCACCCAGTGCCCCAGCACGCTGCCAAATCTCAAGCTGAATATTTGGAAGTACCTGTCTAATGATTGAAGACAGAAATGAATTCACAAGTTCCATACCCAGCAGGGCAACAAAAAAAGAAAAAAATACCACCTAGCATGGACGGCTGACAAAATTATTCCCTTATCCCCCTTTGCAACAAACGGGGAGTGAAGAACCTTCCTTCCCCTGCTCCTTCCCTGAATGTGAAATGACAATGGAGGATTTTTGCTGCCATGCTCCAGGCAGATTTTAAAGAGAACGTCTGTGTGTTCCCCTTGGGAAAAAAAAAAAACAACCACAATTTCCAGGCCAGGAGAGTCTGGGAGCAGGGCACACACGCACAAGGTTGGAAAACAAGATCCAAGTGAAATGCAAAGCTTGGGGAAGACGGAGGGGACACTTGAAAGGAAAACCTGTGAAAATAGGGAAAATACTTTCAAAGACAAGCAGTGTTTTTTTTGCTTTGTGGCTGTGTGACAGCTGCTTTCCTTCCCCTTGTGCCTGCAGCAGGCTGGAAGTGGTGCAGGAGGAATTCTGGACCCTGGGATCTGGCAAAAGTCTTTGCAACACAAAGGGAAAGGAGCAGGACATTAAACACCGTTCAAAATTGCCAGGAATGCAAAAGAAATTACCTTTGTTTTGTGTTTGGTGTCCTGTCAGGGGTGCAGCTCCAGATCAGAGACAGGGTGCAGGAGAAGAACAAAATCCTGGGACACTGGTGCCTGGTGTGAGAAAGTACATGGCACCATGGCAATGGGAGCAGGGAGTGGAGTCAGACTTTGAAATATCTCCTGGGAAATCTCGGCTGCATCTTTCGGTGTACCCCATGTCTGTAGCACAGCTAAATAGCATCAACTTGCAATGACTGGGCAAAATTTTGATGGGATCCTATGGATATTTTGCATGTAAAGCCAATAAATAAATAGATCCACTGGAGGGAGGGGAAGGGGTGTTTTTTTAACCATTAATGGGGTATTCCCATTGTTTCCTTAAGAAAAATGAAATGATACCATCTGTCTTCTTGTCTCTTCCTTCTGTCCGATTGCTTTTGAACCTTTCACATGAGATCAGCATATTTGGAGGCACTGGGCAGGCAAAGAGGGCATCTGTGCATCTGAGTGGGATAACCCAGAGAATTTGAGGATTCTGTAACACAGAGAGGTGGTTTTTTATCATGTTAGACTCCACTACCATCAAAACTCTCCTGAACACATCACACCAAGCGTGCAGAGAGTCTCTGGTTAGCTCTCCACCCACCCTTACCTGCACAGAGCTCTGCCAGTGTTTTGCTAGCACAAATCCAGCATAATTCTATCGTAGCATCCCACAGCCAGAAACACAGGAAAAATCCGTGGTGTTACTTCAGGCACTTTGAGCTGAAAAATGACAAGAAATTTGACGTTTGATTTTTTGTGCTCTGACAAAAAGGAACATGTCCATGAATAACCACAGAGCTGCAACAATCAAATGCTGCAAATCCTAACGATGTCCACAAGAGAGGAGAAGGGGAATGAGAGTTTTGGGGTGCTTGGAAGTGACTGAGTTGCTTCTCCAGAATTCCTTGCAGGCATTTTGTGGTTTAGCCCTAAGCTTTGCCACCCTCATGCTTTTTACAGAGCGCATTCACCAGCAGGACAAACCGTATCAGCTTCGCCAAGGAGAGATGGTCTGTGCATTAAATGACATCAAATCCCAAAATACACTATTACACAATTTATCAGCACATAATTACCTCAAAACAGCTCCTCAAAGTAACCGGTGGCCTCTTGTATCAGTGAAATTAGTATTATTTCCTATTTGCCTCTCTCCATAATTTCTTGAACGAGGTTTCCAGCAGAGATGTCCTGTTGAGCAGGTGTGAGCTGAAGCTTTTGCTTCCCAGAGCTTGTGGCAGAGGGGAGAGCTGGTGGGGTTTGACTCATTTACCAAGGCAGGGTACAAACTTGCAGCTCCCCAGGGAGTTTTTTTCCCTGCCAGCCCTCAATCTGTGTTAATTTCTTTAAGTGTGATATTAAAAACACAGCAAATATGTAATATCTGCTGGAGCAATGGTTGGAATAAACAGGAGACCTGCTGGAATTTACAAATCAGCTGTGACAAGTGAACATAGCACCATGTTTCATGGAAACAGTGAATTGGACACTTGCCTGATTCAGCAAAGAAGCTGTCTTTATAATTTGCATTTCACTTACATTTTGTCTGTCCCCTAGTTTTATTTCCAAGAACTTGGCTTTCATTAGACTGGTTTTGGTCTTTTTTCCCACCCTCTCCAAACTTCATTTCCCTTGAAATAATTTTTTAAACTAGATTTTTTATTTACTGGTTGTCAGGCATAGAAACTAACTTGATTCATCATCAAACATAATCATGATCCAGAACAAAGCTGAAGGATTCAATCAGTAGTGAAAGCTGACCTGCCAGTCTTCAATTCATATTAAAAAAAAAAAAAGAAAAAAGATGAAACTTTCCAGTCTACTGAAAGTAAAGCTGGCATTTGGGCATGAAAGGCACGCAAGGAAGGACCTATTTTTAAAAGGAATTATCACGAGTCTAAACCTTTAAAAAATAAAATATTGCTTGTGGAAGTCAAATCTATGGGGAAAAAATCCAAGTCCTCAGTGTATTTCACCTGGGAATCCTGGAAAGGGAAAGAAGGTGGTGAGCAGGGCCAAATGTTTTGAGCAATTTTGCATCTATTGGCCAAACTCTCTTTACACTGATGGCCTCTGCCTCCACATTTCTCCACGATTAGGGTCAAATGCCATTGTTTGCTTATTCCAGGGGTATTGATCCAAAGTGAATGGCTGGTAAAGTTTTGCAGCTGCTTTTAAGTGCTGGAATATTGGCAGAGCTGGTCTGGAGGACGGGGAGATGTTCTGTTAGGTCCCACATTTATCCAGCTCCTCACTGAGCAATGCCAAGATGCATTTTTGTAACACAGGGACATGTTTGAAACCCCAGAGAACCCTGGTGGGCTCTGGGCCAGTGGAACTGTAAACAGGAAGAGATCATGGAATCACAGAGTCGTTTGGGTTGGAAGGGACCTCAAAGCCCATTCAGAGCCACCCCTGCCCTGGCAGGGACCCCTCCCACTGTGCCAGGGGCTCCAGCCCCAGGCTCCAGCCTGGCCTTGGCCACTGCCAGGGATCCAGGGGCAGCCACAGCTGCTCTGGCAATTCCAGCCCAGCCCTGCCCACCCTGCCAGGGAACAATTCCTGGATCCCAAAATCCCATCCAGCCTGCCTCTGGCACTGGGAAGCCATTCCCTGTGTTCTGTCACTCCGGCCCTTGTGAATATTCTGTTTTCGTCTTTCTTCTCAGCTCCTCCAGGCCCAGCAAGGCCACCCTGAGCTCAGCCCAAAGCTTCTCCTGTGCAGGGGAACAATCCCAGCTAAGCCAGCCTTTCCTGCCAGCAGAGCTGCTCCATCCTCTGCCCATCCTGCTGCCCCCTCTGGGCTCTCTCCAGCAGCTCCACGTCCCCCCTGAGCTGGGGCAGGGCTGGAGCAGCTCTGCAGGTGGGCTCTCACCTGAGGGGTACAGGGCAAAATCCCCCCTCTCACTGGGGGTTCATGGCTGGGGCAGGTCCAGCTCTCACCACCAGCACCCCCAAATCCTTCTCCCAGGGCTGCTCCATCTGNCAGCTCTCACCACCAGCACCCCCAAATCCTTCTCCCACGGCTGCTCCATCTGCTCATCCCAGCCTGGACTGGTCCCAAGGATTGTCCCAACCCAGGGGCAACAGCAGCCCCTGGTGGGGTTAAACCTCAGGAGATTCCTGTGGGACACTTCTGGAGCTTGTCCAGGTCCCTCTGAACCCCATGGTTCAGATGAGACATTTCACCTTCCACAGTTCTGTGAGGAAGGTTTATTGTAGTTTATCTGATTCCTTCAGGGTGGGGATTAAAGGCAGAGAGAGTTGTTCTCGTTGTTCTCCTTGGACTCAGGTGTTTGTTAGTTCCTATCAATGTTCCAGTCTCACAGAAGGTGAGTTCTCAGCACTCCAAGCTCACAAGNCTGGGGGTTCATGGCTGGGGCAGGTCCAGCTCTCACCACCAGCACCCCCAAATCCTTCTCCCACGGCTGCTCCATCTGCTCATCCCAGCCTGGACTGGTCCCAAGGATTGTCCCAACCCAGGGGCAACAGCAGCCCCTGGTGGGGTTAAACCTCAGGAGATTCCTGTGGGACACTTCTGGAGCTTGTCCAGGTCCCTCTGAACCCCATGGTTCAGATGAGACATTTCACCTTCCACAGTTCTGTGAGGAAGGTTTATTGTAGTTTATCTGATTCCTTCAGGGTGGGGATTAAAGGCAGAGAGAGTTGTTCTCGTTGTTCTCCTTGGACTCAGGTGTTTGTTAGTTCCTATCAATGTTCCAGTCTCACAGAAGGTGAGTTCTCAGCACTCCAAGCTCACAAGGTACAAATGGTGATGATGGTTTCTCTCTACAAGGCCTTTTAAGGGTAAAATAACCAATTAATGGATTGCCAGATAAATGGTTTTTACTTTTAACCCAATAACCAACCACTTGTCACCCACACTGCAGACTTTCCCACAACATCCCCCAAACCCAAGAAGATGGTGAAGAAGAAGGACAAACCTACACCCTAAACCCTTCTCTTGCTTTCTGTCTGGGATACAGGAATATCCCAAAGCTGAAACTCTGAGTTTCCCACCCTGGGATCTTATTCACTTCTACCCAAACCCCACCCCCACAATCCCAGAGCCCTCGCTCCATTTTGGGAGCCTTCTCCACGGCCTCAGCTCAGGGCAGGGCTCTCCTTTGGTTCCACTCCACAGTGTTTAGAAAGTGGTTGTTATAAAAATTCCAGTGCCTGCTGCAGAATCCCCACTGTCCAGCAGGGAATACAGTCCTTGGCAACGTGGATACATTTGGGACTGATTGGAAGTGGTTGAAATGTTTCCTATTTGTTCCTAGAAAATCACTGTGGATTAGAGCAGCAAATCAGAAATAAAAATTAAAAATAAAATTAAAAAAAGCCACAAAACCAAAACCAAGCTTCAGAAAAGTCCTAAAAATGGCCGTGTTTTATGTGAAGAGGGATTTTATTCAATCAAAAATGAAAACTCTTAGTAGTTTAATATCCTAAAATTAAATATTGGGCTTCGTAAAATTGCAACGAAAGAAAAATGACAGCAATATTTTTACTCCAGCAAGTGGAAAAAATAGAGAGAGCTGACACTCTCAAAAAGTATTTGCATAGTGCAATTTCTTCAATTCACTGAGTCTTAGGGAGAAAATAGGAAAAAAAAAATCTAATGAACACCAAATAATAAATCTAGGCCTAGATGGTGGACGAGGCTATTACAGCATGTCTGGATGGTGTAAAATGAAAAATGCATCAGTGACAGATGAAGATAAAGCTACAGGAATGCTTGAGACAAATTGCAACACAGAAGAATTTGGAGTAATGTGGGTCAGAATTTTAATCAAATAAATAAAATGTGCAAATGCCTTAAAATCCACTCTAGCTGAGCCTATTTAAAACCAGTTTTGATCACCAGGAAGGTAACAGTGGATTTTGTGGCAGGGAGCAGGATACCAGGATGGGGGTTTGAAACAGTATTAATCCTAAATTTGGGTTACATCCCCTTTTCAGAGCTTTTGCTCACACAGTAACTCAGATGTGCCCTCTTAAAAATACACATTGTCATTGCTGAAATCTATTTTTCTCTTTTAGGTGAGGACACTTGTGAGCTGTGCTGGGATGTCGACACCACAGGAAGGACACAACAAAAGACAAAACACGAATCCCTCTTTTCCACAGGCCTTTCAGAGATACGAGAAGGTGAATTTCCAGGTTTTGTCCAAATGTAAAGTGAATATTTCATGGCCACACTGGGGATATGAAGGGCAGGGTTCATCCAGAAGCTCATTTTACAGACTCTCATTGGATCAGAGAGCTTTGCAAATTATCATTTCGCTTTCCTGCAGCTTGCAGAAACAGTTGGTGACAAGAATTGATAATAAGCTGGGCCAACATCCATTAATTTCCTTAAAATTTTGTAACAGCATTTTATGCCACTTTAATAGAAAAATATTAAAGCAACAGCAAGTTTTACAGAACAGTAATTTTTCTGGAGTTGGAAGCAGCTCTGGCTTTGTTGCATAATGCTTAAATGGGTAATGTGGGAAAAACTTCATCAGTGCCAGACTAAAGGAAAGAGCTGATGCCTTCCTAGTGCCTCTCACATTTCCTAAGTTTGCTGCCTGTCAATCTTTTAGATTTCCATATTTTCCAGCAATTTTATCTCATTGTGGTAGAACAATTTACTTCAGGTACTCATATCTATCTCTCAGTCACTCTTCTTCTTTCCCTCTTCCTCCACACTCAAAAGAAGACATCAGGTCCCAACTTTGTCATCGTTAAATCAGACACAAAATCAGTTGGTACAGCTCACACACTGCTGCTGTAACCCTTGGTATTTAACTCTTCCTAGACACTCGAACAGTGAAAAAATAATACATTCATATTTTAAAAGGGGGTGAAGAAAATACTGAGGTTGCACAATCAGTCCTTATGTGCAAGGAAACAACAGAGCTGCTGCTGTCTGTGTAATTCCAATTAAGCCTTTCTGTGTGCATGGGTGATGATAATTACCTGGAAAAAGGTATTCCTTTCTTCCCCAGGGGATCCCTATTTCATTCCACGTACAAAGAGAAGGAAAATGACCCAAAAGGTTGCTCTGATTTTTCACTGCTGTAATTCAGTCTCTTGCCCAGTCCACTCTGCAAAATCATGACTGAAGACTGAGTTGTTGCTTTTCTGATGGGTTTGTGTGTGGGGCTCACGGCAGCTGTGAAATTCTCTCCCCAGCAGGAAAAAAAAAAAAACAGCCTTTGGAGCACTCTGAGCATTGTTTGTGCTTTATACATGAACATCTGGGACAAATAATTGCTTGGAGGGGTTTTCCTCTCTCCTCTTCCAAGCAGCAGATATGGCAAGTATAATTTTTAGTAGCCTAATATTAGGCAAGATTTATTGATCTGACCATACCATGGTGCTAACTCTGTGATGCACACAGGGAGAAGTAACAGCTCACCAGCTTTACAGACAGAGACAAAACCTCTCTTCAGACTCTCCCCATTCTCTTTCAGTGCTCAGCTCCCAATTTTATCTGCCAGAGCAGTGTCCCCTTGCAAAGGTGCCCTTTACAGCCCACCCCATGCGTGCCAGGGATCAGTGGTGCATCAGGAGCTGATTCCCCCTCTGTGTCCACTCACTCTCTGCTCAGTCACTGCCAAACCCTCAGAACTCCAAAATCAGTCAAATGTGGATTAAGAGGTGAAACTCCAGGTCCCAGCTGCAGCACCAGTAATACCTGAGGATGTCAATCACTGGCACAGATCTGCCAAGGCATTTCCTTTCATCATGGTCCCCACTAAAGCATTTAAGCCACCTGCTTTAAATCCACTTATTTAATGTTGTACTTTAGAGGACCGTGACACTTAGCTGCTGTCACAAATTCGTTTCAAGCCCTTGCCCTGGAATAACTGGGTGGGAAGGATTTAGAGCTGGCATCAGCAAGGGCTGAGGTGATGCTTGTGCCCAACAGAGTCAAAATACAGGAGAAGGATGAGGGAGAGCAGTTAAATGTAGGATTCTGTCTCTAAGCATGACAGACTTCTATCCTTTTCACAGAATCATTTAGGTTGGAAAAGATCTCCAAGGTCAAGTCCAGCCTCGTACCTGTCTCTACATCAAATGACAAGATCATGCCTTTTTCTCAGCATTGCAAAAGGGCAGATTCCTCCAAAACCTGTGGCAGCATTTGCAATATTTTGCAGATTAACAAGTCTGGCATTTGAGAAAGGGGGGAGAAAAATGACATTGTCATGAATTACTCAGGTAGAGTTTTACAGATGCTGCCTTCAGTTGCTATCATTTACTTTTTGGCTGAAATCCACTGCTGTGCAACTCGCTGTGAAAATCCTGTGTACTCCTGGAGCATGTAAGCCTGGAGGGTAACTGGGGAGGAGACATTGTACTTGTACTTTACACAACAGCAAATGTCATCCCATGGGCATTGGCTGCTGCGCCTTGAATGTTCAAAACAGATGGTAAACAGAACCCTTTTCCTAACAGTCTTCTCTGGATTCCAGTGAAAGGGCAAAAAATATTACATCCCTTTGGCTGAGAACACTAACAAACTGCAGAAACATTTCTGATGTTTCTGACATATACGGTATTTGATACCGTACAGTACCTGACATAGACAGTAATTCACCACTGTCCTTATTATCTTCATCCTGATTTGAAATGAGGACCATACTCAGGTGACACAGATCTTTGAAATTACTTTTTACAAGTAAAAAAACCCCACCTTTTTTTCCTGTTGCCACTCTTAAATGCTGGTATTTTCTGCAGCAGACCCACTGCAAAAAGACTGGAAAACATGTGACAAGTAAACCTTCCTATTTGAATGAAAGTGATAGATTAATAAGTGGTGGATAGGTTCTATCTGGTTTCTATTTTACAATTAAGCTAACAATATAAGATATATAAGATACATATCTGTGAATCTGTACTATCCATGGTAATATAAATGTGTTTTCACAGCAGGTAAAGCCTCAGTGACAACAGAAGTGAAATTAAACAACTCAGGCTGAAGCTGAGTTGTTTTCGAGCTCAGTGAGTTTAGTACTTGCTCCGCATCAGGAAAAACAAGGATTTGGTTGATTTGGGAAGAGGACGGGATAGAGCACACAAAGTCCAGCACACAGCAATGAACAAAGATTTTCCATTGAGTAGAAAATCTGAGAAATCTGGCCAATCTGAGTAGATTTCCACGTGCTCTCCATTGTAATGAGATGCCTGCGTGCTGGAGAGCTGATGGATCGCTGGCACTTGTAGGAGGTGCGTGACTGCAAAACCCATGTAACTAATCACTTAAAATACATCACTTAACAAGTCCTTGGTATTTTTCTGTGCTTGGCATAGATACATGGAGAGACACAGCGAACCCTGGCCCAGCATCTCTGCCTTGTGGAGCAGTGGCTTTGATCATTTTCAGCCTGTTAAACTCCGAGCAAGAAAACAAAAATTCACCTTTGCCAAACCCTGTTTGCCCTCTCTGGCCTTCATGTGTTACACTGAGAGCATCAGAGCACATTTGTTTTTAAGAATATGAGGAATCTGTCGTGTCAACTGAGCTGTTCCAGTGATCTTCCCTGTGGTTGTACTGCATGGAGCAGTGTGAGCTACTTCAAGTTCCAGACAGAGAAGGGCTTGAAACGTTCTCTGTAATTTTCTCTATGTCTACTCAGAATGGAAGGAACAGAAATGCCTCACAAGGCCTGGGATGAAAACATAAAATCCCTCCTCCTATGCTGGGCCAGGACTGTATTCAAAGTGCTTTTTGTACCCAAAGGAGACATGGTGCAGTTTCACTGACAAATTCTGAGTTTCTCTTTAAATTAATCATAGAGGTGTTCCAGCAGGCAAATGTGAATTTATTCTTTTTCCTTCTGACATTTAGATCCATGAGTGTTTACTTAACAGAGATTTCTTATAAAATGTTGCAAATCTCCATGTTAAAACCATTGAGCAAAAACATTTTGGCAGGAAGAAAGTTAAATAGAGAGGTGTGGCAAGGGGCAGTGCAAAGGTGAGCGCTCCTGGTTGGAATGAATCCACGCCAGAGTAATTCCCTTCTTCCCTCACTTATCTTCCCTATAAAACAAGGACAAAACCAGGCTTAAGTGGACAGAAACAGTAAAAGCAATCTGTGTTCCACAGGAAGCAAGGGAAAAGCTCCATGCAAATCTGTGAGAGGAGAGAAAACTGCTCCTGCTCTTTGCAGAGGAAGGGGGGAGAGCTTTTCTGTCCCTCCCATTCTCTCCTCTCTGCCCCTCTGAGGGCTACCACAACATTCCCTCACAGGAAACGTTCTGCAAGGCTTTGGTAGTGAATATTTGCACAATATTCGGCTCCTGGAGAACACCAGGCAGGAATTAGCATTCTGTGGCCGAGCTGACTGCAAATGTTACCCACAGCAAGTGGCACAACCCAAAAACTTCGGGATGGGATGTGACTCACACGCCTGTAATGATAGCCCTGGAAATTCTGCTGCTTTCAAACACCAGCAGCAGATCCCAGATCAAGATTAATAATTGCAGCCCAGTTTCAGTGAGCACAGAAATTCAGAGTGACTCGTGTGTGCAAGTAGAGGAATCAAGAGTCAGCACTGCCGTAGATGGCCCCAAAATAATCCCAAATCATCGAGATTTTGTGATCGCTTCCCACCAAGCATAAACAATTCACAGAGTTAAAACAAATGGTATACAAACAAACAAATGTTGAGGTTTTTGGGGATTATTTTTAAGATGTAATGATGGGTTGCTCACAAACACATTCAGGCTGCGCTAGAGGACACTGGCTGAGAATATAAAATATGTTGCTTATTTACATAAAGAGACATCTTTGCCTTGAATTTCAAACCTATTCAGGTCAGTGATAGCTGCCAATTTTAGAAAGAGTCCAGTCAGGCCTTACTGGAGAAACAAATATTGCCCTGCCTGGGATATCAAGAAACAATAAATTTGATGTTAATCTGCTGCTCTGCTTTTCTCTTACGTGTGCGTTGCAGGCAGGAAAGGAAAGGTAACTTGAGTTCACTTAACCAGCTTTCACTGAAAAAACCACGTTTGCATCAATCCCATCCTCTTTTGCAGGGGAAACACACGGGTTGCCATCCTGTATCAGCTGTTGTGTGAAGGGGCTCTTACCCTATGATAACCTGGTTTTCTCTCTATGAACAAACCACACCTGAGCTTAATGCGGTGTAAAATCTCTCTCCAGCTCCTCCACCTTTGCTCAAAGGCAGTTATTTAATACAAAGACAAAGGGTGTTCCTATATAAAATATAAAGGCAAGCTTGGAGGAGGTGGGATTGGGTGTGTAAGCAGGAATCACAACCGTGTTTCACAACAATGACAAAAGGTGATCTTTGCAGCCCTCCGTGGAAATACTTCATGTGCCCGCACATCTCCACCAGGAGTTATACAGTGAAAATAAGAGAAATTTGTTTATTTTCCTCACTCTCATTGTCTTCTGCTACTTCAGGATAAATGGGAATTAAATTCCAAGGAGCCAACATTTCTGACATGGAGCCATTTGAGTGACTTCTTGTATTTCTCTTAGACAACACTGATTTTAATTTTTTTTTATTTTTTTTTTTAGTTTGTGAGTCTGTCTTACAGCATCTACCCACTGTCTTGAAAAATATACTACAGGAAATCTTGCTGCAGTTTTTCAGCTTTGGGGTGAGCTCAGTGTGGCTTTCCAATACCAAAACATGGAAAGAAACTATTTCCAAGGGATGGGATGGACAAGGAGGAATGGTTTCAAACTGCCAGAGGGCAGGGTTGGATTGGATTTTGGGATGCAGGAATTGTTCCTGGCAGGGTGAGCAGGACTGGGCTGGAATTGCCAGAGCAGCTGTGGCTGCCCCTGGATCCCTGGCAGTGCCCAAGGCCAGGCTGGAGCCTGGGGCTGGAGCGCCTGGCACAGTGGGAGGGGTCCCTGCCATGGCAGGGGTTGGAATTGGATGTGCTATAAATTCCCTTGAATCCTAAACCATTCTATGATTTTATGATTCAGAGAGAAGTTCAAGATTAAAGTCTCCAAAAAGTAATTTCTCTTGGTGATGGCAGGTGGGGCTAAGAAACAAGCATGGGCTGATCATGAACGTGAACTGCGCAGGAACAGGTGAACCAGCTGACAGTATTATAATTAAAACTTTCCGGACAAAAAAAAAAAACAAAAAACTATCTGAATAATTATGTCTGCACAGCATTGCTAAATTGCTACATTTCCCCTAGGAAAGAATGTCCCAAAATGCAGTTCTGTAGATTTTGGGGATGCATGTCGAGTGTGCAGCGGTGAGGGTAGAGGGCACTCTGTTTGCTGCTGGGTAAAGCATCATTTGATTGGACACCTCGGTGCTGAGATAAAGCCCAGATTTAGGACTTAGCCTGCATTTCCAAACAAACATGCAAAATAGTCCTTTTATAGCTTCATTTTGATAAGGCTTCGCTCTCCTAATCAGTCGCATTGTTGGAGTGGCACTTAAAAGGAACTGGAGCTGGCAATCTAACAATAGCAAGACCCAGATAGGTCATTGAATCACCAACTTTCCATGAGTCACCCTCAGAACCGCATAAATTACCTAAGATAATGTTTGTTAAACGATTTGCTTTTGACAGGGCGACATATGCTGCACTGCTGGTTCATTAGGAGGTGTTTTAATTGTTAGACTTTAGTCTGGCGTCTGCACATTGCCTTTTCCAGCTCATGCTCTCTTGAATCACGAGTAGCAGGACTTCCAGTGGTTAGCTCTCAGCCCAGGGGCTGGTTATTTTTGACATAAATCCTGTCTCCAGCCTTCTAATCCTATGCCCAGACATAGGTGTCTTTGTTTGGCTCTCTGCTGGGGAATAAAACTGCTATATTTAGTTTGAAGGATGGTTTTGCATAGAATCGAGACAAAAGGTGCTACAGTTTTCAAACTAATTTTTCTCTAATGGGTTGGTGGAAAACCTACATCGATTTTTGAGCTGTTTTAACTCTAGGCTGGTTTTTAAATTAAAATGTTAAGGGCTGGATTCTGGACGAACAGAAGGCAACTGAGTCCCAGAGAAAACGTTTCAGGTTTTTCATTCCCTTACATGACATTAAACATCTCCCACTACACCTTCCTGTTGAGCACCAAAAAATCCCTTTTGTTTTCAGAACTTTATTTCCCTCAGTCTTCTCTCACAAAATTAGTTGAAAACGTTGCTCCAAGTGTTGGAGATTTTCCGTGGAAATGGTAAAAGGGGAGAAAACCACCAAAAGGTTTGATCCACAGCTGGTGGCCATCAGCTTGTGCTAAAACTTTTGAGAGATGTCTAGCACCTGGATAAGGGTCATCCCGGGAATTTTTTTATATTTTTCCTGGTTCCCAGCTTTTCTGACTTCTCCTGAGGGCTCCCTGGGAATGGGAATTGCCTCCCACAGGAGATCCTGAGATTCCAAACTCCCCTCCATTGGGGACATTCCAAGCACCTCATACTTCCCACACTGAGCTCAGCAAGTGCCAGAAAACAAACTTTAACCTGTTCCCATCTCTACCTTCCTGCCACACGTGTCAGCTCACCTGGCTGGATTCACATCCCAGAGATCTTTATCCTCCTCCACGTGGGATATTTATAACACCTCTGGTAATATTGCAAAGAGATTTTCCACTAAACTTGAGCAGAAAGAGAAATTGTCTTCTGCTCTGCTTTGCAGGGACATTGTGTTTTCATTCCAAACGTATTTCTTGCCCCTTGGAAATCTCCCTTTTCCTCAATAAATCAGTGCAGTTCTGGCTGAGTTGTTCATGGGGGGAGACAGAGGAGAGGGAAGCTGGCCACCTTGATTTAATTTCCTCTCCAAAGTGGAGCATATTTTGATTAAGGGAGCCACGAGGAGACATTTTCTATAGGGACTCAATATTTGAAATTTAATTTCCTTCTCACTGAGCTGGATGTTGTTGTTGTTGGAACCAACAGACAGAACAGCTGAGCAAGTGATGAAAGGACCTACCAGAAGGTGCTGGGAATGCAGTTTTCATTTGAAAATTCCTGCTAATGTGTCTGGCCTTTGTGGCAAAGAGTTGTCGAATTTACTACACAGTAATTTTTAATTAAAACACTTAATGAAGTCTGTTATTGAATACCTCAGACAAGCTACCTGTGCAGAGTAAATTGTGCAGGAATGTGAAAAATTCCACATCTGGGGGTTTGAATTTCATTTCTGTTACAAAGCACAGTTTTGGAGCCAGAGTTGCTCCTAATTGAAAATAGGGAAGTATTCTGACCATGCAGTGGGCACACACAACTCTCTTTTATTCTGATTTTGCCACAAACCTAAACTTTCCTTCTTTCCCTCCCTCTACGGCAGCTGTTACTTAATGAAGCTAATTAGTAATTAGTGAGTTATGCTTGACAGTGACATATATTGGGAACTTTCATGTCCAGATTCTGGAATCAATTTGCACAGTTGGAATAGAAGTTTCCTCTTTTAAGCCTTAATCAAATAAATAATATAAGATGTGTAAAATTTTTTATTCAATTAAATCACTTTTACACTTCAGGGTGTAGTTATAAATCTTGTTGAATTCTATTTGTCTTAATGGGATTTAAGGAAAACAAAATCAATCAATAACATGAACTTTGACATCAGCATGGTAATAAAGTTTCCACAATTTTGCCCAAAATTTCAAGATTTGAAAAAGCAGAGGAAAAAAAACAACAGAAACTGTAAAATATGCAAGTAGGAAAGAAGGTATATTGAGTCAAGAATATAAAACTTGCTTATTTAAATAACTGAATGACGGGGATTTGTGTGGATACTCATCTTTTTAACACCTAAAAAAAAAAAAAAAACCAGTTAATTAATTTAAAGGAAGGATAACACTGAACTTTACCACATTTCCCAACAATGATTCTGTGATTTTATGGTACTTTCCCTTTGGCTGGTTTGTACATGAAGGAATTAATTGTTTTTTTCCATTTCCCCTTTCTTCTAGCAGGGAGACTAAATGTAAAGGCAATTCTTGAACAGATTTTCCCTTAAGGCTCATAAAATAAAAATAATACTCAGGACAGATCTTAAAGTACATCTGTAACTTCTATGCTTATGGGTTTTTTTTTTTCTGGTTATGTGCATAGTAAAGGCACATATTGGACAATTGACTCTTCAATATTCTCTTTCATATTGCAGCAAACAGAATTAATCCCAGCAGTAATTCACATTAATGGTTGGCAGATGAATTGTGAATAACCACAGGCTGCGAATTGATGAATAATCAAAGACGAGCAATAAGCGAGAATAAAACTTCTCATAATATACTTTGTTCATTATCCTGAAGATCCCTCAGTTGTGTTAATAATTCAGGGGATATTCCTAATAAATGCAAGGTAGTAAGTTTGGTAGCAAATCCCACAGTCCAAATAATAAGAGTTCACTACAATGTCTCACTCAGTGTATTTTTAAAAACTGCCAGAATCTTGCATAAAATGCTCAAATAACAAGGCAGTTTCACTTGCATTTTAAAAACTTTTCTCCTTTTTCCCCTAATAAAAACCCCAAAATTGCTCCAAATCATCTCCAGAATAAAATGGTCCTCTCAGACCTGGATGGGTGAGCCCAGAGGGCAAACCTGGTAATTGTAAAGAAGCCTTTGCAATTTAGAAAAATGAAGCCCTGCCTAAAAAGGCCAGGTCAGTCTATCATGCTACTGACTTTTGAAGGGTTAGAATTTGGGATATTTTTCATCACACACTGGAAAGTCCTCGGTGTCTCTCTGAGGTTTTCGCATTTCCCCCACTGTACAGAAATTAAAGTTCTTTCTCTTACTTTCTTAAGCTTTCATTTTTTCATTTTTCCAATCACCTCAGAAGCTTCATGCTCTGCCTCTTGCTACTCTTACCTGCCTTTAATAAAACCAGATTTAAAGATTTTAAAGATTTCATCTGGCTCTTTGGAAGTGCACTGAATGTGCACTGTGTGAGTGCACATTCATAAAATAGGGCTTCCACTTCTGATCACAAAGATTAAAGAGAAAAAAAAAAAAAAAAAAAAAAAGTTCTCCCGGGTTTTCAAACCTCATTTTTAGGCAAAAAAAAAAAAAAAAAAAAAAAGTTCTCCCGGGTTTTCAAACCTCATTTTTAGGCAAAAAAAAAAAAAAAAAAAAAAAGTTCTCCCGGGTTTTCAAACCTCATTTTTAGGCAAAAAAAAAAAAAAAAAAAAAAACCAAAAAAAAAAAAACAACAACAAAAAAAAAAAAAAACCCAACAAACCAAACAACCCAATTGCACCTCAGTATTTTCCACAGTGACCAAATGTTGAAAATATCAACATTCACTTGAAAGATTATACAAAAAAAATGGAAAATTCTCTAATGGGTCCAAGTTCTTGTCTTGGAAAGCAGATATTTTATTAAGAGAGCTAAGATGCTTTATTAAGAGAACAAAGTAGTTCTACAGGACCACAAATTCACCCAGCTTGTTTAGGTTATTTAATTTTCCAGTCCTTTTCATTGCTGTGTTATTCCTTGTCCTTAACGTCTAAAAGAGAATATAAGCTTGTTTTAGTCTTTGTAAGGCTTGAGGTTCTGGAAGGACCTTTGGGGATCTTATTTTGCTTTTTAAGGGCTTTTAGGAACCCTGAGTTGCCTTTTTTCATTCAGAGGAATTAGCAGTGGGTGTGATAGGGAAGAGCTCAAAAGATGTGTGGTTGTGACACTGGGGGATGTGGTTTAGGGGGAGCACGATGGTCCTGGCTTAACAGGACTTGATGTTCTTAGAGACCATTTCCAACCTGAATAAATCCTTGAGGATATAGATCATGCAGATAGGGGAGGTGAAAATGTGTGACAACTGTTATGTCTGTCCTTTAAAAAAAAAAAAAATTAAAAATTTTTTAAAAGCTGTCCATTAAAATAAATTTTTAAAAAAATATTAAATTTTAAAAATAACTGCTCGGGCAGTGCATCTCGAGCTTCCACTTTAAGAATATTGGATTGAGAGACCCAGCAAAACACTTAAACCTGCTGCATAAACTCTGGGCCACCAGTTCTAATCACCAAGCCTAGGAAACTTTGCTTTGAGTGGAAGTTCTTTGCAGGAAGATCTCAACTACTTCCTGAACATCTTGACTTTGCCAGTCTCTCCATGTCAGCAAAGATCCCATATAATTAGGAGCTCAAGCAATTTCTTCCCTGCCTAAAAATACTCTGATATTCCTACCTTCTGGGAAAAAATAGTTCTGCTGGAAGCTTGCACTGTAAAACTGTAATTTTAATTAGCTCTCCAAAGTTTTGAACTGAATAAATTATTGTTATCCACAGGAAACATTTAACATATACTTCTGTTTACTAGGATAATTAATTTAATCCCCTTCACTCCCTCTCTCCCCCTCTTTTGCCTTCCCCAACCTTGAAGGCTGTACAAACTGCTGTGAGAATACTTCTGCCTGAGAGAATAGCCAAGAATTTCTCCAGAACAATCCCTGTGCCTGAGACAACTCATTGAAAGCTCTCACCAAAGCAGGAGAAATGGCAAACAACAACTTTCAATATGCATGAGGCACTAAACAGAATGGTGTGGGTGGGTTTAGACAGGAAAGGGCCACAGCATCACTCATCTCCTCCTCAGGTAGAAATCTGAAAAGGATTTAAAACAGCAGAATCCCTTCCAGGAGAACTGCAGCTGTCTACACTGACTGCACAGAGTCCCAGGTGAATTGTACAGCTGCAGATGCCTGGTTGGGATCTGTCTGAAGTTAAGTGAGGGAAATCCCACCCTGAGGGCTTACACGACTGCTGGATAAAGTAATTGCACCAGCTCCCTCAGAAGAGTACACAAAACCCAAGAAAGGATTGTCACTCCAAGCTCCAAGGGATGCAATTCCTTGGAAAAGCTCCAGGATTCATCCATTTAAATGATCAGCATCCAAACTCTGCTCTGAAATCCCAGTTCCTCTCAGACCTGTTGTTAGTGGCTGGAGGTTCCCTGTTCCTTCACTGGTGTCTCTTCCATGAGGAGCAAAGCCCTGACCCCATCTCTCTGCAAAAGGCATTTGTTTTCTCAGTAGTTTATTCTCCTTTCTCCCTTCTGACAAGGTGCTCCCTTCCTCTCCAAATGATAAAATTTTCCACCCCCAGCCTGATTCATTGAGCTGCTCCTTACCAAGTTTTCTGCCTCTGCTGATCTTTCAGCTTTTTCTCTCCTATTTCCATAATCCTTTGGAGCTACAGGTTACAAGAAGGCCTCTGAGTGCTTTGGAGTTTTCTGGATTTCAAGCTTCTCTGCCACCAGACCACCATGCAGCTCTTGAGACTCAAACAAACTTGGTGCCAGTTCAGCTGCTCTCTGTGAGGGTCCCTGCTGAGCAGCTCCTGTCAAAATGCAACAGCGCTGAAAGCTTCTAAAATGCCAAACTGGCACCACAGAACTGAGAAATCTCCTTCATAAGATACCTGGTACCCAACACCTCCATGGGATCACAGAATGATTTAGGCTGGAAAAGAGCTCCAAGGTCACGGAGTCCCAGCTGTGTCCCATCCCCACCTTGTCCCCAGCCCAGAGCTCTGAGTGCCACCTGCAGGGATGGGCACTCCAGAGCTCCCTGGGCAGCCCCTGCCAAGGCCTGGCCACCCTTTCCAGGGGGAAATTGCTCCTGGTGCCCACCCTGAGCCTGCCCTGGCCCAGCCTGAGGCTGTTCCCTCTCCTCCTGTCCCTGTTCCCTGGAGCACAGCCCGACCCCCCCGGCTGTCCCCTCCTGGCAGGAGCTGTGCAGAGCCACCAGGGCCCCCCTGAGCCTCCTCTGCTCCAGCCTCAGCGACCCCCCCGGCTGTCCCCTCCTGGCAGGAGCTGTGCAGAGCCACCAGGGCCCCCTGAGCCTCCTCTGCTCCAGCCTCAGCCCCTTCCCAGCTCCCTCAGCCCCTCCTGGGGCTCCAGCCCCTTCCCAGCTCCGGGCCCTGCCCTGGACACGCTCCAGCCCCTCCAGGGCTCTCCTGCAGGAGTCACAACTGGACACAGCCCTGGAGGGGCCTCTCAGGGCCAGCCCAGAGGGACAATCCCTGCCCTGCTCCTGCTGGACACACAATTCCTCACCCAGCCCAGGGGCCAGTGGGTGACCAGTGGCCAGCCTTTTTTGGGTACCTGACCAAACATTGGTCTTCCTCTTGTTGCTCCCAGTTTGGACAGGGTACCCACCTTTAAAAGTCTTTTTTTTTCTCCTTTCACATTCCCTAGTTCTTAATGCAGTTATTTTTAACAGCTTCCCTGAGCAAATCCCAAAATATATATTTTGAAATCTCTTGATTTTTCCATAAATGACAATGCACGCTCTGATTGAATATGAAATGGGCTCTGAAAAGAACACTGTGATGAATTCTTTTCTTTGCCTCAGGCTTTGGTACCTGCAGGTACCAAACATTTAAACACCAAGCTGCTGAAATCCCTGGTTAGAGCGTTTCCATGTCAGCTCCACTGTAAATATTAGGCTTCTGCTGATGCTAAATAGTCTAAACCCTGAGTCAGCTATCAAAACTCTGCAGCTCATAAGGGATCAGGCTGTACTTAGGATCCCAAGATTTGTATCTGAGTTGACTTACAGCTCACATTAAGTAAATATATTCTCAGCTCTGCCCATCACACTCTGTTAAGAAGCACGGAAGCAGCGATGAACCTGTGCAGTAACTTTAGCTTTGCTCATCATCTGGCTTATTTACTGCTGCTGGGTAAAGCCATTTCCTGAAAGACTGAGTGAAAAATCACCCCTCCAGTTCCTGAGGAACGAATCCCTCACGCAGGGAAATGCAGAGGGACGGGATGAGTCAGGGGAGCAGTGTGAAAATCTTCTGCAGCTGTGCCAGCAATGTATGGTGTTGTTCCCAGGCCAGCAGGAAATTTTTGTTAAGGCTGTTCTCTTCTTCAAAAGATTGACAAGTTTTGGTTCACTGATCTTAAAAAGAAGGTGGCTGAGGGTACCCCTCTGCCACAGATTAACAGCCTCAGTTGAAACCCAGGGAGTGAATAACTTATCCCTGGAAACATAAATGGTGCCTCCAAGTAACAGCTGCCAGGGAAGCATGGAAAAGATGGATTTTTACTTTTAAAAGATGGATTTTTACTTTTATTTGTCCAGGGGACCAAAAAAAAAAAACCAAAAAAACCCCCAAAAAAACCATGGGCAGAGCTTATAGGTCTGGTCCTCATGGACCCAAGCAGGTTCTGAATTACAACATCCCCAGCTGAATCTGAAAAATAATCTCATACCAACAAGACAAGAATTTCCATGCCAACCTTTCAGCTTCTACATTTGCAAGCTTGAGGGGGAAAAAAAAAAAAAAAAACCAAGAAGAAAAGCAATCCTGTCTGTAGCCAAGTTAACAAATTCTACCATGCATCTTTCATTTACATTTAGTGATATGAAGTTTAAAAAATACATCAACTTCAATTATCCTGCAGGCAATATGGACACATAGGAATCCTACTCCCACACAACTCATTTGGAGGCCAGCAATATTTATCACTAAAAAAACCTTAGCAGAATTTAAACAAACACAGGCTTTTCTGGGTGAGACTTCACGTCTATTTTTGTTTTCTGACAAATTAACCTCAGCAGCAACAAGAGATTCAGTGAGCTGAGGGCTCAGCTGTTGGAAATGAAGCCCACAGTCTAAAGCAATTTCAAAGACCTAAACTTGTGGCTCTGAGAGGTAATTCCTTCAAATCAAGAACCACTTTATATTTGATAGATATTGCCAGGTAAAATCTACCAAAATGAGACATCTGTATTTTGAAAAATCAAATTTCTTCTTACTAAAGAGAGTACTGCTCTTTTCAGGTCAGGATTTTATAGCATTTACTCCAAGTATTGCTTCTTTTGCCACCTTAGGATTTTGTGTGAGTCCTTTAAAGCAGAAAAATCACCACCACTGCAGTATTAAAAAATCCTCCTCAGGCTTTCACATTTCCTAGGGAAGAAAAAAAACAAAAAAAACCCAAAACCCCGAAAAACCCCACAAACAGGTCATGGATCCAAAACTTCCTTTACTTAGCAGAAAAATTCCATTTTTATATCCAAGAAAGCTTCTTGTATTATGTGGATACCCTGTCACGTAAAGAAAAATCACCACTCTTGTTTTCCTCAACATATCCACCTCTCATAGAAGAATATTAAAATCAGGGACCTCCACGTGTACTTTATTTGATTTAAAAGCATTAGTTAACAAACCACCAAAAATCCCATCCTGATATTCTTCGCCACTATTTATCCTTTAGTTTTTGTTCTCAGTAGCAGTCAGGATTAAGGAAAACAAAGCAGATTTTTTATCAGAATCTCAGAACCTGCTACATAAAAACTTAAAATGACATGCAAAATCCGAAGTTTTTTAGCCAGGAAATCTGTTCCCTCACAAATGAAAATTCCAGGATGGATATTGACCATTAAATACTTGGAGCTGTGTTAATAATCACTGCACAAAATGCATCTAAGATCTGATTCAGAGAACATAACTTATGTGCTCTTCACATAAGCCTAATAAAATATATGCACTTTTATATATATATATATA
>VWZN01006304.1:380376-399664 GCA_013396955.1 Regulus satrapa
TATAAAGAAATTAGAGATTTGAATGAATATGGGGAGGGAATGTAGGACTTTCTTATCATGCTTAGGTAGAGGTAAATATCTACCAATATTTGTGCATGCGTGGAAAAAAAAAAACAATCCTACTAATATGTTGGATATCCAGCTCCCCTCTTTATCTTCTGTTTTCATCTTCATGTGTTTACCCTTAAAAAGCTGTGCTCAAATTAAAGAAATATATGGAAATAGAACCATAGAAGGGTTTGGATTGAAGGGACCTTAAAGCTCATCCCGTTCCAAGCATGGGAATGTTCCAAGGGACATTTTCCACTAGCCCAGGTGGCTGCAAGCAAGCTATAGAAAGTCCTCTGGAATACAGAATCCAGTCTGATACAACACGGGGAAATTCTGTTTGGAATAACAACAGAAAAATCTCTCAGGGCATGTTTTAAAGCCTAAAGAGTAAATGAAATTGTACCCAGCATAAAATGGAGGAATATCTGTGTACAGTAATTGTTTGATTACTGAGGGACGTGAGGCAGAACACGATGCTGCAAATTCCAGCACCCAGAAAAATCCCTGTGAAGTTCAAAATGTTTTGATCAATACCTTCCACCAGCTGCTTTTCACAATGAACTTCAAGCTTTGCCACTTCTGTATAAAATGATTCCACCTATATTTTGAGGTAGTGTCACGTGTCAGGGATGATGCGCAGCAGATGCATCATTAAAATTAATTGATTAAAATTAAAGAGAGTGTAGGAGGAAGGTCAAGAGCTGCATTTCAGGAGTGATGCTGAAAAGCCCCTTTTGGTCCATCCTTTCTGCCTTCAGTGAACACTGCCTCACATTTTTAAAGAGATGCACACGCTGTGAAATCTGCAGAGATATTTTTATGGGCCTAATGAAAAGTATTATTAGTTTACATCCTAATCTTTACTAAGTATTTTAGGAACACAATCTAATGAATAGCAGAGACGGCTGTGTTTTCACACCATAATTGCATTATGTGTAATTCAACCCCGTTGTCTCCTCACCAGATGGTGCCCTGGTAGAATTTAGTGGGTATATAAATGATGGATTTGGACTGAAATAAAATCAACCTTCGCTTGTGAAGTGCGTTTTACATTCCAGCACTGATTTCAGGACAAAACCCTGGAGTGTAAAAGCTGGAAAATCAGCAGAGAGAAATAACAAAGGAGTGTTACAAATGAATCATTGTAATTCAGGCTCTTCATACGAGACACTTTTCTGCCTGCTCAGCTCTCACTGATGCAGAGATATAAAATTGCTATTTATGAAATTTGTGGAGGGCACAATGACTGGCAAATAACATCAAGGGCTGAGCAGTTAGACAAAACCCCCTGATTTGCTTGTTGAGCTGAACATATTGAGGAATTCTACAGGTAAAGAGTGGGAAAAGAGAAGCTGTAAGAGCTCAATTTTTATTGTTTTGCCAGGAAAACTTAGACCTCAAGAACAGACACTGTCAGAGCTTGTGCAACAGTCTCAAAGTCACAGGTGTCACAGAGCTCAACAAAAAACGCATTAAAATTATAAATCTTTGTATTTCCATGGGGAGAAGCAGGAAAAGGATGATTTTACATTTTTTTATGAGCAGCTCCATGGTCCACATTCCAAAAGGAGTAAATGAAAACAGGGAGAGTGCTGCAGGAAAAATAAATTTACCCAATGGCTGGAAAAAACAACTGCACTGTGCAAGATGTGGGTATTTGGCTGGACCATCTGTGTTTGATGCAGGGAGAGATCCAGCTAATATTTCTGACTATCTTGGGAATGAGAAAATAATTGATAATAAAGGAAACCTCAGTCTGGTGCAAATGGGTCTTATGAATGGTGTATAAATAAATTCGCAACAGATTTGAGACATTTATTTTTAACAGAAGTGTGATCAGTCCTGTGTGAAAAACAACGTGATGCCTTTCATTCACAAGAAGATGAGGGGAATTTTTTGGAATAGATGCTTTAATCGAAGATTCTTCTTTGAAGGAGTCAATATTCAATTTTTTGGGGCCACCCTTTTAAACCCTAAAATCTCAACATGGACCAAAAGTAACTGACACAATTCTCTTGTAGAGATAGAAATCAAGGCAAAGATGTTGCTTTTTTTAGGTAAATGGGCTGGGTCACATTTGAATCCCTTGGACCCACAGAGATAGGAAAGAGATGAGTTTTCCCAATTTCATGATGTTCAAGATCCTTTTTTTCCATAAGAGTAAATATTAGGGAGTGTTTGCAACTTTTTCTCCCTTAGTTATAATTTCACCAGTGAAATCTCTTTAATTTGAACAACAAAAGGCGCTCACCACTGAAGCTGCTCATGAGAATTAGGGTTTTTAGTAGGATGCAGCACTGGATTCCCCTTAACTCCCTAAACACGACAAAGGCTGGAGGATTTGGCTGCTAATCCTGGGGAATGACAGCCATAAAAGAAAAGGCTGACTCATCTCCCCAGTCCATCCATGAAAGCCCCATCAGGCTGCTGTCCCTGGGAACAACTCTGTGGGGGCTGTGCATGTGCAAATGAGCACGAAAGCGCAGCTGGCATTTCTAATTCCGTCCAACCCAAGAGATATATGATCTCAGAAAGATCGGAGTTAATTACACCGACTGCATCAAACCCAAATACTGAATTCCCAAGCGAAAAATAAATAAATAACTCCATAATTCTGTACTGCGTGTCATGTAGAAGTATTGAAACATTTACTTTCCATCTGGGTGCTCTCTAATTTTTCTTGTCACATATTCTAATTATGAATAATGCTCAGAACCCAACACGTGTTTACACCTCTTCACTGTTCCAAACCCTGCTGAGAGAGTACAACTTGTTTGCTCTCGACTTGTGATTTCAGAAGAAATAAACCCAATAATGATTCCATAGCACAAAGAACACGGCCAAAATGTATTTGCCGTGAGCAGGAGGAATAAAATTGCTTTTTGAATAAATGGTCTTTCTTTCCTGGTTTGCCACCACTGAGGAAAAACATCACTTTCCTCCCATATTGCATTTCAAGACAAACTCCATTCAGACAGCATGGAATTGTTACAATTCCAGCTTTAAATCCAGGCTGGAGGTACTTTTGTTACAGTGAATGTGATTCACAATAATGTTGACAACAGTGACAGTGAGGAAAACTCTTTTCTAACAACTCTTACCACAACATTTAATTGTTCCACAATGCAGAGTGCAGAGGCTTCCCAGCACAAGAGGGACTTGGAGAGCCTCGTTTATGTGCGAGAAGAGGAATTCAAAGCTGTGGAGATGGAAGGAAAAGCTAAAAAGTTGTGGCACAGTGTTTACTAATTCCATAGTCAGACTTCTGTTTATATTGCATGAAACCCTGCGAGCAATTGACTCATGAGGAGCTCTCATGTTATATGCAAAAAGTAATTAACAGAAAAAACAGGCTGAACATAAATTCCTCCAGAATTCGAGTTGTGGAAATATCAAGCCCAATGCTGAGCAGAATTAAAACAGTTTATTTTTCTTACATTCATGCTTCAAATTATTTTAGGCTTTTTCCAATCTAAAAACCACCAATTTTTCATTTTTTTGGTTAATCTTATGCCAAGCAGGCTGTATTATGAAGATATATAGAATAGTACAGGACAAAGACTCTGCAAATACCTGACATCAGCTGTGATAGCTGTGCTGCTCTAAAAACATTACTGGATATCATATTTACTTTTTTCTCCAAGTCAGAAGTGCAATCCCAGAGTGAACAAAATGCTGACCTCCAAGTGACTCATTCCAGCTGCTGCTGGATCAGTTTTAGCCCCAGTCAGGCTCATTTGACCCTGAAAAACCCACACAGGTCTCTTTTAAAAGCAGGAGCTCAAGTGTTTGGCTGCAGGACTTTATTTGTAACCACCCCTGTGAAGTGAAATGATTCCATGGGTTACATTGCTCACATTTTTCTCTCCATGTGCGTTCCACCAGGCAGGGAGAAGAAGTCTCTTGTTTAGCACCTCTAAATAAAGATGCTGAATAAGTGACAGCTTATTTATGAAATATTGTATCATTTGGTACAACTACAGCTGGCACCAAAATCCCCTAAACATATGTGATTGTTTGCAAACGTGTCCAGTGAAGGTGGAAACAATAATATATACTTTGCCTCTAACCTTTTGCACCAGAAAATGTTGGATATAAAGCAGAAAGTTTTACGAGTTAATGGATTTTTTTTCCAAATACCCTGCTTAAAATAGGCAGAGAAAATTTTATTATAAGCACACACGTAAGCGGTTTTCACTTCACTGCCTGTTTTGTAAGTGAGAGATGTTCATACAAGTGCTTGAGATCAGAGAATCGTGGAATTATAGAGTGGTTTGGGGAAGGGGGAAGAGAAGGAGAAGGGTTCTTGGAAGGGGGCCTTGAAGATTATCCAGTTCCAAGGTGGGGCAGGGGCACCTCAGGCCCCGAAGTCCAACCTGGCCTTGGGCACTGCCAGGGATCCAGGGCCTGCCCACCCTCCCAGGGAACAATTCCTGCCCAATCTCCCATCCAACCCCCTCTCTGTCAGTCTGAGCCCATTGTCCCTTGTCCTGCCACTGCTTTTCCATAAAGCTCCAGGGCTCCACCTCTGTGGTCGCTTCAAAGTGGCTTCAGGGCTGAGCTGGAAGGCAAATTGCTGAACCATAAACAAGCCACTTGCCCTTAGAAGCACATTCAGGGACAAACTCAGTGCAAACCAGCTTGGAAGGCTGAGGGACAAACCCCAGACCAGAGCTGGGCAGGGCACCCAAAGGTGCTCCTGCCTGAGGAGTGGAGGAGCTCTGTGGGCTTTTCCCAAGCCATCCATCTGCAGCACATCCCACCTGCTGTCCCAGAGCTGTCACACAAGAGCCTGATGCTCAGAAAATTGGGATTTTTTTGGCCCTTCCACATGGCTGCTCCCATCACCTGCTGGCAGAACAGATGGGATTTGTCTCTGGCTCGAGCCTATGTAGAACCAGTCTGACAAAGCCAAGCCTGAGGGGGCTCAGCACCATCTGAGGCTAAAGCTGAGCCTCAGCCTGCAGCACCATGCAGGAGATTCTCTTCTGGCTGAGCCATTCCTTTGCAAAAGGTGCAATTTTCTCATGGTCAGGCATCAAATGAGTGACAGAGCTGGAAACAGAGCCCAGGAGCCCCAGAGAATCCCAGAACAGGAGAGACTGAAAGGGACCACAGGGGTCCAACCCCAAGCAGGGCCATCCTGGAGCACATTGCTCGGACATCCCAGATCAAAGAATTCTAATTTCTAACTAACAGGGTCAGAAAGCCACCACAGGAGGGTGAAGGTGCCTCTGCCAGCCTTCAGAGAAAGAATCTTGCTGACAAAGAGCAGGATTTCACTCTTCAGTGTAAGAATTTGATTTCTAAATGAGCAGACTCTGAGAAACAGTGACTTAAGACTCCCTCAATATTTGCACGTCTCCTGTCCCCACATCCCCAGCAGCTCAGCACGTCAACCAGAGCTCTGCTGATTTTAGTGACTGGTTGCCAGAAAATGGTACAACCAGGAGAAAACGGAGAGCAGGTTGTGCTGAGCAAGCTGCCATCATTTACTCCCAGAGTAGACACAGAGTCACAAGCACAGAAGGTGCACAAGTTCAGGCTGTCTCCCTCCATCTTCCAAGCCAGTGCTTTGTTTTTAACATTATTTGGACACCTCAAATCTCAGCAGTAAGTCTGAGGGGGAAACCAGTCAGCATTTCTAGGGTGCAAAAGCCCAAAGCCAAGTAGGAAACAAAATGTCTTCTACTGAAATAAAAGCAGTGCTGAACACTCCAGCAGCAGGAAATCAGAGTTGGAAGAACTTAGCGCTGGGTTTGAACCTACAAAGTTTCAAAGAGAATCAAGGATGCAACTACTTATATAAACAGGAGGTGAAGATTTTATATATCTGTATATCAGTATGCAAGCACATGCTGCAATTATAATTTTATGTATATTAACATTTAATAACTTGTGCTATTCAGTTTATGTACATCAACCATATTTTAATACAGCACTATATTTTCATGGCATCCCTATATTAAGCAAAATCTCCTTTCTGTACTAGGAATAAAGTGCAGATGAACTTCTGAACCCATTTCGCTGCTGTTAGGTTAGAGGGGAAAATAAAACACCTTACAGACAGTCAAGACCCAGTGACCTGAGAAGTTTCCCCCATCAACAATCAAAAGCATTTCAGAGACAATAAAACACTTCATAAATCTTCCCAAGGAACTGATAAAAAATGAGCAAGGTCATAAATCCTTAACATTTAACTCATCTCAATCCCACTGAAGAAACACTTTATCAAAGGCAGTTAAATATAGCTAACCAGTAAAAGGAATCAATATAAACCATAAAAGAGACAACCACAGAGGGGTGAGGGGAAATTCTGACAGTTCACAAAATGAAGACAGAGAAAAGTAGGAAGTACAAAGTTCTGCTGAACTCCGCAGGCCAGCGAGGAGGCCTCTGTTAACAGGTTTTTATCCCCAGCTAATTAGGAGACCTAATATGTCTCTAGCAATGACTGCAGGTTGAAAAGCCCCATAAATTGAAAATCAGTCTTTTTTTTTTTTTTTTTTTTTTTTTTTTTTTTTTTTTTTTTTTTTTTTCCCTACTGAGCACAAACCAAGCTGGTGTGACACAAACCACACGCAGAGCAGCTGTGCCCAAACACTCCCTCATTAGCAGCAGCCATTAACCCTCAGCGGGGCTCGCTGAGGGCAGGCCCAGCCATTTGTCATCGCCCCGATTTCCACCCACGGCCCCGCAGGGCCAGGGCTGCCCAAGGCCTCTGATCAAAGGTGTTTCCTGCTCAACCACCAAGCTTTTTACAAAGTTAGCACCAATTAAAACTCAACTGGAACTGCACGCTCAGCCTGCCCAGAAACCGCGCTGGGCTNGCCCTGCTCCTGCTGGACACACAATTCCTCACCCAGCCCAGGGGCCAGTGGCCTCCTGCCCCCCTGGGCACCCCTGGGCTCGTGTCCAGCCCCTGTCCCGAGCACCCCCAGGGCCTTTTCCAGCTTTCCAGCCCCTGTGCCCAGCCTGGAGCTCTGGGATTGTTGTGACCCAAGGGCAGGATGCCACACTTAACCTTGTTGACCCTTCCACTGTCGGCCTCATCCCATGGATGCAGCCTGTCCTGATCCCTCAGAGACTCAGGAGACACTGTTGAGACCGAAAAGTGAAAAAGTCCCTCTCCAAACCATCAGTAATCTCAAAGGACCTGATTCAAACCTATTAAGTAAATGTGACTCTTTCTATTAACTTTCTATTTCTATTCAACTGGCTTTCCATTTGATCCCACGCACCAAGAGGGAAATTGTCTTTCTTTTAAAAAAATAGTTTGAATTAAAAAAACATTTCCATTGAAAGGGCCTTCCTACTCTCATATTTCAGAAGTTTTACTGCTGCAATTCAAGCAGAAATCCTGACAGTTTAGTTCAGTGTAGTGCACTTCCCCTCCCTGCTAAATTCTTTAAACATTTTGAGGGATGGGGAGGAGTGCAGAAGTGGTAGTTCCTGCTTTGCTTGAAAAAAACTTTTTTTGTGTGTGTTTTTCAGCACTTGAGCTGCAGTAGCAGGGAAGTAATTTAGACCCTGGCAAATCAGGAAGACTCCACCAAATTATTGGCAGTTTAAACTGCAGAGTACTAGAGAAGCCCAGACTGCTTCAGGCCACTGGCCAGCATTTGGAAGGGTTACCAGAGGATTGTTAGCTTAGTACTATCCTGGGATTTTGGTTTGTTTTGGTTTTTTTAAATAAGACCTTACAGGTTTCCCTCTGAAGGGTGAGGATGCTATGAAAAACAAAACCAGGAAGACACAAGGCTCACTACCAGACGGAGAGAACAGCCAGCAGAGGGGCAGGAGGGAAGATAAGTAGCAAAAGCAGCCAGAAATTAATTTTCCAAGTTGGAAAAGAGCTCCAAGACCATTGAGTCCAAGCTGTGCCTAATGCCTACCTTGTCCCAGGCTCAGAGCACTGAGTGCCACATCCAGGCCTTCTGGGATGTCTCCGGGGATCGGGACTCCAAATCTCCCTGGGCAGTTTTTAACAATGTTCACTAACCCTTTCCCTGGGGAAATTCTTCCTGATGTCCAACCTGAACCTTCCCTGGTACAGCTTAAGGCTGTTCCCTCTCCTCCTATCCCTTGTTCCTTGGTAAAATAATCCAATCCCCCCTCACTGCTCCTCCTGTCCGGCAGAGTGAAAAGCCCTTGAGCCTCTTTTTCTCCAGGCTGAGCCTCCCCAGCTCCCTCAACCTCTCCTCACTTTAATTCTTCCATTGCCCTTCTCTGGACACACTCAAGTCCCTTTTCCTGTGCTTCTTCCCAGGTAGGAGAATGGAAGTCTGCACCAGGGACAGGCAGACCAAGCTGCAGTTCACTGACCAAGGCCACCAAACCACAGATGTTGGCAACTTCTAATAGCAACCAATGTAGGCTGGCTTTGGCCCAGTGAATTAGCAGCAAAAATATTTCCAGCTTGTTTTCTAATTCCTTCCAACCAGCTGTTTCTCCCATGGAGACATTATCTATTATGGATTGCCTTACATTAAGTCCCGGAGAGGCATTTGATTAAAAGAAAAAACAAACAAACAAACAAAAAAACCCCCACAAACCAGCACCAACCTTCTCGTTACTGTGCAATACAAAATAGAACTGACAAACTTGGCTGCCTCCTGTTTTCATTTTACACTGAGAGGGCAATCTCACCCTGCCTACCACTGATGCTGCAGAATTTCCACACCCACTTTTTCCTTGTTTACTTCTTTTAACTCAGCTCATGCCAGATTTAACATGAGAGGACTAATTGAAGATGCCCTCTCCATGGTGAGGAGTTTGTGTCACCCTCTGCATGCGTTTTTGTCTTGTGATGGCTTTTTCCTGAGCGGAAAACCAGGTCAGCTCTGTGGCTGGTCCAGATGAGGAGCAAGGATCCGTGCCTTGGCCTGTCCCTGCTGCTGCTCAGGCAAGCTGTGGTCACCCTGCCCAGGTGACCACTTGCTCCACCTGTGGCTGTAGTTCTGATCCTACTGACCCTTGCAGGATGTTTTCACCCGGGTGCTCTGCCCTGGAATGTGGTCAAGCAACTCAAAAATGTCCTGTTTTCAAATCCATCAAGGTGGATTGAGAGGTGGCCATGTGTTGTTTTGGTTTTTAATTGCAATAAAAATTCTATCTGATAATTAACCCTGAATGAACATCCTGATAATGAGGCAAAGATTTGGCAGAAGTGTGCTAAACTCACCTGGAGGCTTCTGACTGGTACTCAATCACTATGGAAGCCCAGCCCACTCTCCTTCTGGAAGGTTCTTCTAACATATTCCTTCTTGGAATATGGAGATCTCTCCCTTGGGACTCTGGGGATGCCTGCCAGGATAATCCTGAAGGTTAAGAGAAAGAACTGCCATGATTGTTGTCATGGGTGAGTTACATCAATCTCTACTTAATAATAGTTCCTACTTTTCTAGCTTGAATATAACTGTTTTAATGTAGTTTTAGCTTTTATACTATGTAGCAAATAATCCTGATGGAGTCCCTTTCATCTAATCATTTGTCATAACAAAGAACTCATTTTTATATAATATATCTGCTTTGCCATCCTTAAAACCTTAAGAAGGATCAAGTCCTTAACAAGGACAAAGTTGTAGCACTCAAACTGTTGACAAACTGGGGCTAGGACTGGCTCCAGCCCCTCCAGGCTCCTTTCTGAGAGGTTTATAAAGTCAGGGGGGCCTTTCAGCACGTGTGACTCAATGGCTGGGATTCTTTAATAAACTTTTTCTGAAGCTCCCACTCCACCCATGTCACTAAACCAACCTTTTCCACCAGGAGACGTGCACAAATCTCTCAGGTTTGGACAGCTTTTGGATCTGTGGTTATTCAGGGTTCTATTTAGGAGCACCTTCAAAAAGTGAGCTCAGGGAAAGAGAGTCACTTTTCCCTGTTATTACTGTGACTTAAATTAAATTATAAGCCCTTATCACCTCTTAAGAGTGGGAAGTGCTGGAGGGTAGAAACCTCCTGGATGAAGCCTTAACCCTCTGGAATCAAAGGCAGAATTACTGCTGACATTTATAAAACCAGGATCTCACTCTGTATATTCTTGTGCATGTGAGTGGTTTGTATTTTCCCAGGGAGTCAGGATTATTTATTAACTGACTGCCCACAGCTTCACCAAAACTCCTGGAACTGTTCCTACATCCTTCCTTCCTTCTGAAAAAGCCTATGCAAGCCAAACAGCAATTTCCCAACCCCAGTGATGTGGTTTTGGTTAGACTGGTTTTATTTGTGAAATGGAGAGCTTGAGTGATTACACGGTTTTTTGTTGTTTTCTGAGGTTCGTGTTCATTTGTGAAAATGAAAGTAGGAGTGTGATACACTGTGTTTTATTAAATCCCATTAGTTCCTGAATTTTAAGTGGCCTTCTCTGTTGGAAGTAAATCTCACAGCATTGGCTAGTGAGTTTTGGCTGCAGACACTATATGAAAGCAAACTGGCTGTGAACACTTTATTTTTATGCAGCATTTATTATTTTGGATTTATAATTTCTGCCTTCCCCAGAAGCAGGATGTACACAGCTTTCTGTTGTTTCTCAAGCAAAAATAAAAAATGTAAATTCTGTGCTGTGATCATTTTTAACTCATCCATTTGCTTGTTCTGACATCTCCATGGAACTGGATCTGTGAATTTGATGAAATTCAGCTGTCTGGGTTGTTTTTTTTTTTCTTTTTCCTGAGCACTTTCTGGCAGATCTTCCAATGACGCTAATGACTACAGATCCTTTTGCACACATGGAGTAGAACAAGTGACATCACTGGAAATCTCTTCCAGATAACCAAAATTCTGTTTTTCTTCACATCCATGAAGTTTCACGTTAAGTTGGGTCTGGGTACAAAGCAATTAAAGAGAATTGAATTTTTTTTTTCTAAGTACAAGCTGTGAATTTAGATCTTCCCATTTCTCTGTCATTTATATCTGAATAAATGAATATATCTTGTTCTTACCAGAATCCTCTTCCAATCTGGTTTTAGATTTTTCCTGAGTGCCATCCCTTAATTGACTTTTATCACTTTTCTCATCGGTGAGGCTCTCAGGGAACAGGGACAGGAGGAGAGGGAACGGCCTCAGGCTGGGCCAGGGCAGGCTCAGGGTGGGCACCAGGAGCAATTTCCCCCAGGAAAGGGTGGCCAGGCCTTGGCAGGGAGGTTTGGAGTCACCACCACGTCCTACCTACCTTGAACCAAGGGCAGGAGCCAAAACAAAAATCAGGATAGATGTTTCTTACCTGCCCAAATTCAACAGAATAAAACTTCCTTTCATCTTTTTCTTTTCCTTTTTTTTTTTCCCCCTACTTTTTACCTTGGATGGCACCAATGTATCCATTACAGCCTATGGGTCCTTTTCACTAAATTGCCAGCAGCTTCTTCAGTTTATTTTCTGCACCCAGATTTGCTTTTATTCACGGGGATCTTTAACTCCTTAAATACAGGATCAGATTGCCTGTTCCTTGGAGAAGTCACCTTTGCAGTGACCCAAATGACAGCTGCCAGGCTCAGATTTGACACATTTATAAGCACCTGAAGCCCCTTGAACACCACAAGAGGTGCAGAACAGGCAGAGGCAACAGCAGATCTCTCCATTTAGGGCAAGGGGCTCCTTCCTTGGTCTGCTGAGTCAGCCTGAGGTGCACCATGTCTCAAAATATTATTATTTTGTAGGAGCATAAGGCTTTTAAACCAGTTATTATAACTCTATGGAGCCTTACCAAAGATACCAACCCCCAGATAGAATTGTAATAAACAGTGGTCGGGAGAAAAGTAGCTACTGCAAAGCCTAATTAAGTATTTTGATTAGTCTCTACTTGCTGCATTTTGGCTGCTGTTTATAATTAATTTTATTATCTAATATCTGTCAGTGCTGAGGGTTTTTTTAACTACTTCTTTGTTTACTTAATTGAGCCATTTATAATCATCACTTTGGAGGAGTGAGTTCTCCTGTTTGCTTCTATAACTGATGGTGCTCACTAAGCCTCTTTGCCCTTTCAGCTCCTATACCCTTCACAGCACTGCCAGCAGTAACCCCAAGCAAAAATCCAGATTTCCAGGCACAATAAAAGGTGCTGAGCATAATTTCTCACCTCCAGCCAAGCACAAAGCTTCCTTGTAGTCAGCTTTTCCTGCAAGTTACAACCTATTCCTTTCTAACACCGACTTGAGTTGGTAACCATGAATTATTGAAGCTGTGGAGAGATCCATGGAATGTCTCGTGGACACAGCCAGTCAGTCCTGCCATGGAACAACTGCAGAATTGGAGCCAGGAGCACAAAATCACACTGATTTTACAACAGGAAGGAGTCACCATGTCCTGGCAGGAAAGGCTGGCACAGCTGGGATTGTTCACCTGCACAGGAGAAGCTTTGGGCTGAGCTCAGGGTGGCCTTGCAGGGCCTGAAGGAGCTGCAGGAACCATGGAGAGAGACAATTTCCAGGGCATGGAGGGACAGCAGCCAGGGAATGGCTGCAGAGTGGGACGGGATGGGAGATTGGGATGCAGGAATTGTTGCTGGCAGGGTGGGCAGGGCTGGGCTGGAATTGCCAGAGCAGCTGTGGCTGCCCCTGGATCCCTGGCAGTGCCCAAGGCCAGGCTGGATTTTTTTCTTGGAGCAGCCTGGGACAGTGGGAGGTGTCCCTGTCCCATCCTGGCTGATCTTTAACCCAATCTGTGATTCTATGATTTTCAATACCTCGCTTTCAATTTTCAATATCTTGCTTTGGATTTGGAAAAATGAGACTCCTCACATTTTTAGCTTTTGCCTCTGCAGTCAGTTTTCTCCTTTCTCCAGTTTAAACAATAACTCAGCTAAAAGAGAGGGCGGCATGTGTCCAAAAGCATTTTATATTTCAGAGTGGCTGTGAAATGTGTCCATTACCCAAATTGAGGTAACAGGAAGATTGGGAATATCCCAATGCAAGACCTTGAAAACTGGAGTCAAGCAAGAGGTATGGCATGGAACTTAATAGGACAAAATGCAGAGTCAGGAATTAAACAGCAATTCCTGCCCTCAGTTATGAACATGATTGGACTGACAAGGGAAGAGAAGGAATTGACTTTATCTCCCTCAGTCAGAGGAGAAGAGAGCCATGAGTGCAATGCAGCTGTAAAGATGTAAATGTGATCCTACATCTCATCAGCTGGGAATGTTCCTGTAGGGAAAGGGGAATATTGTTTCTGTTTGCCATGACACTGATGAGCCCTTTGCAGGGATACTGTCTCAATCCTGGTCCCTTCTGCTCCAGGAAGATGAATTTGAACTGATATTGAGCAGAGAAAGACCAGCAGGGTAATATGGAGAGCTCGTGGCACAAGGGAAAAATAGCAAGGGTTGGTCCAGTTGAACTCTAGGGAAAAAAAAGGTGAAGAGGGGATGAAGTTGTTCACTATAAATATATCAGATCAGATGAAGGAGAGGAAGAAAAGGAGACAATCATGGCTTTAAATTAGGGGGCAAATCAACACAGGAAAATAAAATTCAAATTAATAAGCAAAGTTCTATGTCAAAGGGAATTTCTGAACACCAGAGAAGTGAGTAATTATTCAGGAGTTGTAGCAGGAATTTTAAAAAACAAGCAAACAAACATATCCACAACACCCAAACAACAAGAAGAAAAGAAAACCCTTAAATAACCAGATTTGATTCATGGTAAGCAGAAAGCACAGATATTTCTGGAAGGAAGGAACTGTACAGCCCGGTGCAGACATGATCCCATCACCCTGCACATTGTTTCTGGGCCTGTGTTCCTAATCCAGAACAGCAAAATAGAGCTGGGAAGTTTTATGAATTAATTTGCAGGAAATGGGAGGCTGAAATAGAAATAGGAGGAAGAGGAAACAGAGAGGGAAGAGCAGAGGCAGTGACAGAGAAGCAGTGATGGACTAGACTGGGGTCTTTGGGGGCTCAACTGGCTCTCCAGAGGTCCCTTCCAACCCCAGGTATTCCTTGATTCTGTGATTCTGTGACTGCCTTGTAATACATAAAATTAAGACAAAAAATTCATGTTTAACCTAGCCCACATGACAAAAATTTACCTGTTCAAAATTAAGTTCTCTAATTGATTAAGAAATGGCAGCCAAAGAAGAGAGATGAAAGGAGCCACTTGGGGCTTAAAGAGTTGTAATCATTTCTCACAGGAGGAGTAGAGGGGGATTCAACAAAACAGGCCTTAATTGATTAAATTTAATGTGAATAAACAGAAGAGCTTCACATGATTGGTACCTGCTCTGCAGGTGGCAAAGGAAGAGGAATACTGAGAAAACACAAAGCTCCATTCTCAGGGAAGGTTTTTTTTTTTTTGCACAGCAAATGGGATACTGGGAGAAAGATGGGGAGATTTTGCTCCTGCATGCAGCAGAATTCCAGGCTTGCCATTGAGTCTCTGCTTGCAAAACAGCTTTACATAAGCAGCTTTTATAATGCTCCGTGAAGATCAATAGCTTTAGGTTGACTTACTTGTTTTGTTTTGCTCCCCTGTTACCAAAGTACTCAACTGCGGGCTGGAAAGTTGCTTTGTTGTGTCAGATTCTATCCAAAAATATCAGGAAAGATAGACTTTACCTTGCAAAATATTGGAGAGAGAGAAAGGGCAAAGGGGAGAAGGTTATTGCCAACCTCTCCATAACAAATGTTGGCAGCTGTGACACCTAACTCTGTATTTATAGCCATTCCCTAGCCTGACATCCAGAAATGGGAAGGTTAGCAAGCGAAAGAGGAGCTTTGTGCAGAGGAAAGCAACTTTAAATATCAAGCAGCTTTTCAAAACATCTGGGCCAGGTTTGCCAGATTGCACCATGGAAATGTTAGACACCAAAAAAATCAGGCCTTGATGTGCAAATAAGGGGGGGGAGAAATGGGGGTGGTAGTCTGGGAAAGAGAATTCCCTGTGGTATTCTTCCTGCCAGAAAACAAAACCAGACAGCTTCCACCCACTGGTCTCTCCTTATCTTCCCTTCAGTTCCTAATGGCTTGCTCTGCAAAATTTCCCCAGCTCCAGCACGCCACAAAACCTCCCGAGGATTTAAAATTCCCCTCAGATTAGCAAACATTGACCCTTTGACAATATTATTGGCTTGTGTGAACCAAAACTGTTTCAGCTGATCTTTAAGCAGACATTTCCAACCACATCTTCCCTTGCTGCTGTGAAGAAAAAAAAAAAAAGAAAAAGAAAAAAAAAAGCTTTCAGTGTTGCCATATGGGCTGAGGCAATATCTAGACTTACACTTTTTAGGCCAGGCAGGGAAAGTGTAATAACAAGAGGAGGAGCAAAGGAGGCTCTAGGCAAGGCTTCTCCCAAGCTGCCAGATGATTTGTTCCCTTTGCAAATCAAAACACCCCCGGGCCTGATCACAGAATCCTTTAGGGTGGAAAAGACCTCCAAGATCAGGTCCAGCTTTTAATTTTCATGAGGTTTTGGTTTATGGTGGCACCTAAAGAGCCACAGTCAGGATCAGCCAGCCCTAGGACTGTCAAAGTGCACATTTTAATCATAAAAACAGATGATTTTTGATGTGCACATGAGTTATTTTGATATCTCGAGGTAAATGCTGTAATTTTGAGAATATTAGAAAATTCTTGGCTTGCAGATAAACAGGGATCCTTTGAGACAGGATAAAAACTCAGACTCCTTAAATTAATTAAAACTTAGAGTTTATGTATCAAACACTTTTCCATGGCCAAAATTCTTGTGCAGACACATTTTGGATTTAACTACTTTTCAACTACTAGTTACAAGTTGTAGTAGTAACTCCTACTTTTTAACTACTTTTTTCTTTCAGAGGTAAAGAGGAATGTGCACCAAGGAAAGTCAGCGTTTCAGAACTTGAAGTGAAGAACCTCAATGATCCTGAATTAAATCACATTAACCTGAATCTGCACAAACTGCAGGATGAGGTCATGGGAATATTATTTTGCATTCCCATTTTGTCCTGGGAGTGGTGGGTTCACTGAAATACCGGTGGCAAATATCCCCAAAAACCCCTCCTAGAGCTGTGGTGGTGAGAGATTTCTCTGTGTATAAATGCTCTGGTTTTTTAGCAAAATGGAAACAGGAGAGGGATAAGGATGTGCCAGAGCCTAGTTTAGGCAGTTTGTTTCCATAAAATCTATCTGCACGTCCCCAGAGAATTACCAGGAGGTGAGGGATAGAAAAACCTTCCAGAGGGAACTCCAGTCAGAACTGAAGTTTGTTTATTTTAGGTGCACTGATGTCTTGGTTTGAAAAGACAAAGGTGTCTGCTAAGGAAGGCAGGAGCCTTCCTTGGGATGGAAAATGTAAACTCCCCCCCCAATTATAATTCTGAACTTAAGAGGCTCTCAGACCAAGATATGAGGATGGGAATAACAGTTCTTTACTAGCAAGAGAAACAAAATAAACAAACTACAACATAATAGGAAAATCAAAGTAAAATGCAGCAGTACAAAACCAGCAACAGAGTGAGGATCCAGGCTGGCCCTGTCAGTCGGGGCTGGCACAGTCTGATTCCATGGTGCTGCAGCCTCCTGCAGTGCCAGACGGGCTCTGCTGGAGCAGGATCCTGCAGAAGGGCGCAGTCCTCCTGCCAAGATCCAGGGCTGCTGGGCAAGGGCTGCTCTTCCTCTGGCCATCCCCTGGGAAAGAAAGGCTGCCAGCGCTGTTCTGAATCCCAGATTGATCCAGGGGGAATGCCTGGCTCCTCCCTGGCTGCAGCATTTCCCATGGGATGATGGAATTGGATCAGTCACTCCATGGCCCATGGACAGATGATTTCTGCCTGGGCAGGGGTGGGTGGTGGCAGAGATAAAGAGCAGGGCCCCAGCTGGTTCAGAGCTGGGGACAGAGCCCACAGCCCTGGCACAGCCTGCTCTGAAACCCACAACAACTGACCTCTGTGGAATCCTCTCCTCAATGGCCCGAGTAGACCAGACTCCTGATGGAAAACCCAAAGTTCAGCATCTAAAGTAGGATACACCCATCCCCTCCCACCAACCCACTCCTGCTTTTCCCATCATTTAAACGTCCAAAACCAATTCCAAAATCCTCAAACTGATACCAGCTTTGCTTCCTGACACAAACTCTTCCCTCAGGCACGGCACAAGTCAATTCAAGTTGTTTCTGGGACTGTGTGCCCAGAGGGAGCAGGGAGGGAACGGAGCCAAAGCCTGTGGGAACCCTGGGCACAGGGAATTTTCTGTGCTCAAAGGCACTGACCCCCAGGAGAACACTGCAGTGAGCTGAGGCCGTGGAGAAGGCTCCCAAAATTGAGTGATTATGAGTGCACAGTTTAAATAGAAGTGTGTTATAACACATAGTAAAAAACTTAGAGTTTTTAGGTTTGGGATATAGTAATATATATATATAAAGTAAGATAGAAGTTTTACGGTGTCAGTTTGTCCTTCTTTTTCACCTCCTTCTTCTTAAGTTCAAGTAATATTGTGTAATCAAGTAAAAAAGTGCGCAACACAGACCACAAGTAGTTAGTTATTAAGTTAAAAATAAAAATAAGTTAAGCAATAATTAGTTAATTTGAACTTAAAAAGCCTTATTAAAAAATCCCTTAAACTCCATTTTTAATTTGTTAACTTAATGTACTAAAGAACTCTGGTTCTATAAAACTATAATATAAATAAAAAGTAATAAACATCTACATCCAAACAAAAATTACCATCTCTCACTCGTTAATCCCAGCCCTTAAAATAAAATAAAGAAATAAAAGAATCAGAAGGGGACAGCAGGCTAAGTATAAAATAACTATTTGTGCACCTGTTCCAGAGCCACTTCAGGTTTTGTGCCCCAAGAGAAAAAGTGCCATTTGGAAAGCACGAGAGTTTGTGCAATTAAATGATGCTGTTATGTTTCCAAGCTCAACCTAACCACTCATATGCTGCTTCTCCTGAAATATTTAACAATTAATACAGTCAAAAGGGCCTATAACCCATGAGATTGTGTCAGAACTGTAAAGGCAGAAAGGATAAGGTCCATCAAAACCTCATTTCACAGAAACTCTTTCTCCATTTTGAATGTGCCCAGTTTCCCTGCTCTGTTGGCAAATGAAAGCAGGAAAGATGAGTAACGAGAAGAGCAGGCTCTAGAAAAGCAATTTTAACTTGGAAAACAGCTCCTGTTCCAGGAGATTTGGTCCTGGAAGCACAAGGGAAGAGATTTAAAGAACAATAGTTTGCAGCAAGAAATTAAGAGTTGTGCAAATCTCCCAGGAAGAAGAGGCCCCATGCTGCTCTTTTCAGCCAGGTTCCCTTTTATGGGAAAAGCTTAAGGAACAAGAATGCAGCCATTTTTTTTAACCTAACATGATATAATAATACATCCACCACACAATTTTAAGGGCTCAAATGAGATTTCAGAGTGAAAAAAAAAAAAAATTATTCCCAGAAAGTACATTAGAAAATGTAGGAAGGTGTGAAGAAAGGGTGAGGTGAGAAAGGAAATGCAAATAAGGAGATTTTACAAGCTAAAGCGGTGCAGGTTTAATGTATTACTTCTTTCTCAGAAGGAGAAAAAAATTAGATCGCTGATGATCCATGGTCGGAGAGCACAGATGGGGTGTGGAGCTGGGGCTTGCTGCTCATCTAAGACAAAAAAATAACGAGAAACTGCGAGGACTTTTGGAAGAGCAAATTGTTGTTATCATTTACCTTAATTTCCATTCTGCTTCCCACTGACTAGGGGCAAAAGTTTGGACTGTGGGTAATTTATCACAGTGCAGACACAAAAGGTGAAGCATTTCACCTTTTCAGAAGGTTGAAGCAAAGTATCTGTTGATGTCTGAAGGTGTGCACCTGCCCGTTTGCCTGGCTGCTGTTCCAGCCAGGAATTTGGGATCTGTTGGCCAATTTCAGCCGAGCCTGAGAGTGGGAAAGCAATGCCAAAGGTTTCATCGGTGAGGAGAGGGGCAAAGGTGCTGGGAAGTGCCCCAGAGGGGGCAGAGATTTGTTTGTGCCGTGAGATCAGCCCTTGCTATGCGCCTGAGAACTGCAAACCCTCCTGTTCCCTGCGCACACCTGTGGTTCTCTTCTCTGCTGAAAGGACAGCGGTGCCCTGGCACAGAGAAGCCGTGGCTGCGCCTGGATCCCTGGAAGCGTCCGAGGCCAGGCTGGATGGAGCTCTGAGCAAACGGGGCTAGCGCAAGGTGTCCCTGCCCGCGGCCGGGGAGGGAGGGGGGATTGGCACCGACTGATATTTAAGGTCCTTTCCAACCCAACCCGTCCCACGATCCCGCGATTCCTGCGCGGGGAGGGCTCCGCCGGGGG
>VWZN01006304.1:418177-433393 GCA_013396955.1 Regulus satrapa
GGTGGTGAGAGGTTTTTCCCAAGAAAAACCAGAGCTCTGACTGAGCTCCTATCCAGAGCTCTGACTGAGTCACCCCAGGCTCAGGACCCCACAAGCAGTTAGGACTGGGAAAATACAAATAGATGTGGGGGTTTAGATGAGTTTCTGCCTTTTGCCCAGGCCTCTGACAGCAGGCAGTAGCTGCCTGCTAAACAAAAAGAGAACTCCTAGGAGATATACACAGCGTGAGGTTAAAGGCACCTGTTAATGGTACAGCTGGCAAAGAAATAATAGAACTCAGGATTCACTGCATCTTACTGTCCAGCTGTTGGTGAGGCACACTGTGAGATCCTTTCCCTCAGTTCCTAAGAAACTCACCACAGAATCTGCATCCAAACTGTGGGGAGAAGTCTTGAACCTTTTCAGGGTGGGTGTGTGTGTAGAAAGCTTCTGGCCTTTGATGACTGGTGTGTTTTGTACAGCCTTTGTGAAACAGCGTCTCTCAGTCAGGAATATTTGGGGGTTTTTGTCTTTTCCCACATCTGCTCTCCAGACTAAGATGTCGATTCTTAGCTGGGGCCTGAGCCCTTCTGGAGCCAGGGATGACCCTGTTGGGGCTGGGTTATCTCTTCCACATCTGCACCAACATCTGTGGCAGAGAGAGGAGGACAGTAGGACAGTGTTGCCACGGGAAGAGCCTAAATGCCAATCCTAAAATGCCATTGCCCTGAGGGCCCTGGGGCTGGCGGGCTAGGCAGGTACAGCACTCCAAGACCCTTCCAGGGCTGCCCAGCCTAGAAGCAGCAGAATGTTCCTCTCTGTTTTTTGGGCAGCAATCACAAAAAGCAGCTGTTCCACTCTGCTCGTTTCTGGCACTGGCACCCGGCCCCCTGGCAGGATTGGAACAACCTTGGCATCCTCAGAGCAGCTGGGCAGCAAAGCTGCTCCCTCCTCTCACACAATGCCAGGCCGAGCAACCTCAGAGCTGAAAACCTCGCTCCTTTGTCAGCTGGATTTTGGCAGGCTTCTCCTCCACTGCCCCTGCTCAAATGTGGTATTCCCCGATCCTTACAGGGTCTGGGATGTGTCTTTGCTGCACCATGAATGCTGATGGAAAAATAGATGTAAAATGCATGGCACTCCTTTAAGAGAAGGGCGCTTTCAGAGTTGTCTTTGCAGTTTAACTTCTCGGGGTTTTTTGGATTCAACTTTCATCAATAAAACAGGAAAAGGGACTTAAGTGTGATGCATTTTGCCTGGATGTCTAACATAATACACAACTTTACATAAAATGCTGAATAATTTTGACATGAAACATATAATTTAAAAGTGAAAATTGCAGTCATTGGCAATAAATCATTTGAAGAATGAGTGCTATTAAATCCAGCATTGATAGGTGGAAGGAGAAAAATGATGCCTTATAGATCACAGTTCTTTTGCTGGAAGCTAAATGTGAGGTCTTCTGTGGAAAAAAAAAAAAAAAGTAAAATAAAACCCCCAAACAGACATAAAAATGATCTGCCTATTGGTCAAGTGCACAATATTAGGAACATCACAGATAGAACATTAAAAAGTAGAAATAATATATACCTGATTAGGCATCAGATGTAATTTGTTCTGTGTTTTAGTTAATTACTATAAAGAAAGAAAATGAAATTCCCAAAACCAAACAAAGTTTGGTTGTGAGATCACACAATAAAATACTAGATAATATAGAATGTAAATCCTCTGGGTGGGAGTTCCAGCAGGAAAACTGGAGATGTACTCAGCAACTTGAGAAGAGAGCCATGACTCAAAGGAGGAAGGGAAAAGCTGCATGGAACAGTGTTTCAACACAGTGCAATGGTCCAAAATTGCCATAATTTCCAGATATCTTCATAAAAATCAGCCATTCAGGCCCTGCCAGCAGTTAAAAGCTCAGGCATGCAGGGTGACTTGGGCTGGACTGCTCCCAGCCAGTGAAGAGGAAATAAATAATTTCCTGCCTCAAATCCTGTTTGCAACGGGATAAAAAGATCTCTGGAAGCAACAGGAATCATCTAAGAAAGAAAGAAGTAGGTGAAATCAATCCCACCATTGCCACCTGAGATTTCTTTAGTCTCCTGCAGCCTGGGTGAATACATTATCCATGGGAAATGTGGTTGCACGGAAAATTCCACTGGAAATTTAATTTGATGCATCTTCTTGAAAAGAAAGGGGTGTGTTACTAAAGGGACAGGGCAAGTTCCTGGGGGAATTAAAGAATTTATGGCTTTTAGCCTTTGTTCCATACTCGGGATCTTGCCAGCAGAGACAACCTTCAGTGTTTGGGAGGAGTAGGAATTTTAAAACTCCTTAAAAAGCAGTTTGGGGGAATACATTGGGTGTAGCTTCATGAATCATGTGTGAAATATCTGCTGATGTTACTCCAAACATTTCCAGGCAGAGTTTATGGAATGAACTTGGAGCAAAATAGTCCTGATGTGAGGATATGCTCAAACTCTTTTCTATATTTCACTGGACATGTGTAGGATACAGGATAACTGCTCCAAACTTAGATATCAAAACTGAATATGTTCTTTGGAAATATAGAAAACCTACACTAAAATCTCTGCTGGAATTATCATATATCTGTTTATGCTGTTTATATCTCTTTGGGAATCATATACAGGACAAGATATTTTTAGATTACTGCATGATTTCACGTGACTTGCATCTAAATTTAATCCAAAATTGAAATGAGTAACTACATTTATTTCAAACCCCCAGAAGCTGAAGATTCTTCCAATAGATGATTCAGTATCAAACCAAAGAATCAGAGAATTGTTTGGGTTGGAAGAGACCTTAAGGATCATTTAGTTTCAACCCCTTTCCGTGAGCAGGGAACTTTCCACTAGACCAGGTTGCTCAGAGCTTTATGGAGCCTGAAACATGAATTTCAATGAGTTTAAATGTAAAAAAAAAACAAAAAAAAAAACATATTTACATAATGAAATGGGTGATTAATTAGTTGAAACAACAAGGGTGTGTCAGGCAGGGACCCAGAAGGAAGTGCTCCTTACAAAGTGAGAGCTGGCATTGCTCAGAGCATTCCAGAGTTCCACATTTCAGAACCCTCTCGTTAAAAGCAGGTGATTCAAAGGGGATTTCAACAATTCTTGAACTCCTTCTCCCTTCTGCGTTGAGTGTGGATCTGTAGAGAGACGTTTAGCTGCTGGCAGGGAGGAGCATAGTCCCAAGGATATCTGATGGCACAAGTTCCATGTTCCCCACGGAGCTGTGCAGATAAACCCCCTGCATCAGTAGCAGCCACTGATTGATCCTCGAGTCTGTTCAGCCTTTAGCTAAATTCCACTTTTGAAGGGCACAGCCTAAAAACCCAGGGAAGAATCTGACTCACAGATACATTTTTCTGTTGTTTCCAACAGTAGGGGTCTGGTGATACCCTCTGGCACCTGCAGACCTCACCACAAAACCCCAGGCCAGGAGCTTGTCTTTGGAAAAAGCAGATTTTTCTGGATGATGTCCCAGTCTTGTCATGAGAACTCCAGGAGTGGTGAATCCATGTCACAGCTGCCTGCTGGTTATGGTGTAAACACCACTAAATGTTTGTGCATTTGTAGAATCAAAAAATCAGAGGATGGTTTGGGTTGGAAGGGACATTAAAGCCCATCCAGTGCCATGGACCCCTCCCAGTGTCCCAGGCTGCTCCAGCCCCAGGCTCCAGCCTGGCCTTGGCCACTGCCAGGGATCCAGGGACAGCCACAGCTGCTCTGGCAATTCCAGCCCAGCCCTGCCCACCCTCCCAGGGAGGATTTTTTTCCCCCTTATCCCACCTAACCCTGTCATTCTCCAGTTTAGCACCATTCCATGTCCTGTCACTCAATGCCCTTGTAAAAGTGCCTCTCCATCCTTCCTGTAAATTCATCCATCTCTCCTTGCACAAACCTTCCTGCACTGCATCAGCTGTACCTACAGCGCTACTGAAACTTTGATTAATTACAGAACTGAAATTAAATTTTCAGATAATTCCATAGAGACTGAGACTTTCAGGACACGCTGGCTCAATCTTGGTCTAAACCAGAGGCTTAAAAGTCGATCATGTTGTCACTTGTCCCAAATTATTTGACATATTCATCCATTTTGAGGTGCCCTTGGTACCAACCTCCCTTCCCCTTCTGTCGTGGATTAACCCCAGCTGACAAATAATTGACTTTCTCACTCCCACCCCACCAGTGGGCAGGAGGATTGGCAAAAACAATAAACCTTGTGGGTTGAAATAAGGACAGTGTAGTAGTAGTAATAATAATAATAATAATAATAATAATAATAATAATAATAATAGTAATACACTGATACTACAGATCATAATAATCATAGTAATGAAAAGGAGAGTGACAGAACCCAGGAGACTGAAGTGATGCTCAGTACAATTTTCACCACCCACTGGCTGATTCCCAGCCTGCTCCTGAGCAGCCACTCCCAGTTTTCTACCGGGAATGGTGTCCCCTGGTAGGGAATATCCCTTTGGCTAGCCCAGGTCAGTGTCCTGAGTGTGCTTGCTCCCAGCCTTGTGTGCATCACCTCGTTTTAAGAACACGAGAGACTGGCAAGTCGTGGATTTAGGGACACTACGCACTAACCTTCAGGGTGGCTTTTCATACTAAATCAAATAAAATAACCAGGAATAAAATTAACCCTCTCCCAGCCAAAACCAGGACACCCTCCAGAGTTTCCTCTCCAGCTGGATCACCTCCAGGTTGTCTGCACCCAAACTTTTTCAAGCCACAGCACATTCAGCTGTCAGTAAGTACAGAGAAATGCCAGCTCATAACAGGCCCCGATGAAATATCTAAATATCCACAATTTTTGTCAGTTCTGAAACCGATGACAGCTTCCCAGTTCCATTACATTTGCAGTTCTGTTACCTCTGCTTCAGCACTGCAAACCCACAAGCAGCTGGTTTTTTCTCTATTAAAGGTTTTGTAGTCAGAAGTCTGTGGAAGACTTTGTTCGACGGCAAATAGCAAATTTCCCCCCCCCCCCAATTTTCACTGTGAATCCTTCTCATGTTCTCCAGTGATTCTGTCGGCACAGCATCACTTGCAAGCACATCCGAGGTCCCCACTTGAGTAAAGCACACAGAATGCATCCAAAAAAGTTCCTTTGCTGTCTGGAGAGAAGAGGCTTGCCCCAGTTCTTTCTCTCTATATTGCCTTTTCTATTCTTTTGGCATGCAGAAGTAAATAAGGAGAGAAGAAAGGAGTTCATTGAAGTCACTGCTGAGGAATGGCAAGGAAATGTAGTAAAATTAAAATGCAAATTAAAGGACACGCATTTGTGCCCACATGCATGTCTGTGTGAATCCAAAGGGATAAAAAATTCCATGGCTTGGCTGGGAATATTTGGTTTTTGCAGGAGTCACTCACTGGGGCAGGGAGCTGAGCAGGGGTGTGAGTCACATGTGTGAAGAGAATTTCACCTGTTCCACAGGTTGTGGTGACAACGTTGGGATACAATTCCAACATTCCTGTTCCATAACATGAGTCCATCACAGGGTGCATGGAGGGGACTCGTGAGATACACTGAGGAAAAAACAGAGGAAAAAAAAAAACTTTAATGATTCCAAGTGTGCCAGGATTCCTCACTGCAACACTCACAGCTCCACTGCCCTGATTGATCCCTCGCTCCTTGGAACAGTTCCTGTAAATCTGGGGGGAAGGGAGTGCTGCCACCCTGTTCTCCTAAACAGATCATCCTCCTACCCCCTCAATTAAAAAGCAAGCAATGCACCTCTGAGGGACAAATATTGCAAACTCTTTGAGTTTTCCAAAATCTAACTGAGTTAAGGCAAATCGAGTAAGTCCAGTTGATGACTAAGATTGTTATTCTGCTTTTAAAAACAAAAGGGTTTTGTTGTTGTAGGATGTTGAACCCTTATTGTGCACTGCTGCCTTGGAAGGTGCATTATAATGGAAATGTAGATGATGCCAGGATCCAGCATGTGTTTCCAATTAAAATTCTTCATTTTCTGCTAAGATGTTAGAGTATGACCTGATTAGCTCAGCCAGTTATCAGAGCTCAGCTTCTGTGACCCCTTATCTTATTTAACAACTGCTGTACAACTCTGTACATTTGGAGAGGAAAGCACCACATCCCTAAAAGACCAGGGAAGTTTGATGGAGTCCATAAAACTTTCCACAGATAATTCATTGTGGGTCAGGGGCAGCACATCCAGCTGTTTTCTGTCCCTGAGCCTCCTTTGCCTCTCATACATCTTATTAAAGAATAATTAGCACAGCTCAAACTAGAAATCCACCCTAACAGTGCAGGTTGATGTCTGAGGGTTTTTTTTAGATATAACAGATGTACATAGTGGAAGTTACTGCAGTGGAATTCCTTGCAAATTCTTGAGGTTTGAAACAATAGAAACGTTATCTCTTTTCATCCAGGATTCCTCAGTGGTGTTATCAGATAAGGAGCAGCATGAAAGCCCTTTGCCAAGAAGCAGTGTCCTTAGTCAGCAGGAAAAAGCAGTGTATTATTTATGGAAAGCAGGCAATATGCAATCACAGAGAAAGGGTGGTAGATGAAGTGCCAGATTAAGCCTGAGCTTTCAAAATGTATTTTATGTCACACATAAATAAATATGTCTGTTAGGTCAATTATAAACAATTATCAAAAGACGTCTTTTCATGTAAGTTTTACTTTAGATTCTAATTTCAAGTAGTGGCCATTCGTTTTGAATTTTTCCCTGTGAGTGTGGGGAGGTCTTGGCACAGAAAAGTTGTGGCTGCCACATCCGTGGAAGTGTCCAAGGCCAGGCTGGAGCAGCCTGGGACAGTGCAAGGTGTCCCTACCCATGGCAGGGGTGGGAATGAGATGATCTTCAAGATCCCTTCCACGCCAAAATGTTCTGGGATTCCGGGATGCCACATTCAGACAGTGCCATAAAAATTCTTTTCCAAAGCATTTCGGCCTCAGCAGTCGCCTCTCCTCACCTTCCCCAAAGACACACAGACATTATGCAGACGTTTCCAGCGTCCTGTTCTGCACCAGCAACATGAAAGAATAGCTGGGAAGACAGGAGCAGGTTCTCCAGCTGGGAAAGGGAATGTTTTTAGCACAGAGCTGCATACGCAAGGACTTCGCCTGGAGGTGGGTGTTAGCGTAACTTTTTAAAAAGTGACAGTAAAAATGCAGTGCCCATAAAAGCTGGGCCAGATGGATCCCTCCCTGCTTTCACGGGTTGTGCCTCAAATACCACGGTGCATATGGATTTTGGGGGGTGAGGTGGTTTTCTGCTGGGTGAAACACGCTGCCAGTCCTTGCACTCAGTATTGAAAACGCCAGGGAGAGCCTGGGAGCTTTCCAAGGCTGGAGACGGCGAGTTTACACTTTATTGACAAAGGTGTCTGTTCTCTCCAGCTCTGTCCTCATGTTTCCCCGGCAGCCTGCAGCACCCTGGCCTGCTCTGCTGCTGCCTTAGCCTGTGGCAAGGAGAGCTGAGAGGTCTCCGTGCTTTGAGCTCAGGGAATCCCAGAATCACAGGAAAATTGAGGTTCGAAAAGACCTCCAAGGTCATCGAGTCCAACCTGTGACCCATCCCTACCATGCCCCCAGCCCAGAGCTCTGAGTGCCAGCTCCAGGTGCCACCTCCAGGGACGGGCACTCCAGAGCTCCCTGGGCAGCCCCTGCCAAGGCCTGGCCACCCTTTCCAGGGGGAAATTGCTCCTGGTGCCCACCCTGAGCCTGCCCTGGCCCAGCCTGAGGCCGTTCCCTCTCCTCCTGTCCCTGTTCCCTGGAGCACAGCCCGACCCCCCCGGCTGTCCCCTCCTGGCAGGAGCTGTGCAGAGCCACCAGGGCCCCCCTGAGCCTCCTCTGCTCCAGCCTCAGCCCCTTCCCAGCTCCCTCAGCCCCTCCTGGGGCTCCAGCCCCTTCCCAGCTCCGGGCCCTGTCCTGGTCACGCTCCAGCCCCTCCAGGGCTCTCTGGAAGTGAGAAGGATGGAGAACTCTGACTGGGCAGATGGAGAACATTCACTGCACCCAGTGAAAGGGAGGAAGACTTGCTCTAACCAAAGAGTTAAATTTCCAGGTTCAGCCCCTACCTGGGTACCTTTTCTAACCAATTAAAGGAGGCAGAAACTTCCAGGGGTGATCCCCTGTGCCATTTTTAGGAGGGAGCAAAGTAGGTGCTTTTCATCCCAATTTCCTGCAGTGACAGACAGGGTGGACCAGCAGAGGTTTAACTTAGGGGTGGCTAAAACCCAACAGGTGAGAATTAAAAAAATAGCCAGCAGCCTGTATATTACAATGAATATTCTGAGTTATATCTGAAATTACTTGTTTCAATGCAGTTTAGGGTACACTCATCTCCGCTTTTCCAAACCTTTTTTCTGCAATAATCCTCACTCCTGGAGCGACCTTTGCAGATCTCTGGGGGATTGCAGGGCTGCAGATTGTACTCTGCTAGAACTTTCTAGCCTGAGTTGCACTCCAAACACCCACGAGGAATTTTAGGCTCATAAGGCTCAATGTTACTTCTTAAAATGGGATGACAGAACCGGTATCACCATCATGATTTTATAGATTAAACAGCTTTTAGCTTAAGTCTGGATCCAGGTTCGCTCTCGTCAGCAGCTCCTTTCAGTAAGGTTGTTGTAACTGGAGGTAGAAAGGCTGCAAAAGCAGGTAATTAATGTACTGTGGGAGGGAAAAAACAAAATGAAAACAAAAGGAGCTGTGGATTTCTGTGAAACTGTGAAAAGGGAAAAAAAAACCCCACTTTTTTACTGCACCTTAGGCTGGTTCGTCACTCTGTGCTTCAATAACAGGAGAGAAAAAAAAAGAGACAGGAATGTGCAAGGTTCTGCCTTCAGACTCCTGCTGAGCAATCATGGAAATAAAACTAATTAAGGGCCTGATCAAGGTCCCTCTGAAGCCAAGAGAAAGCTTCCCACTGGTTTCAAATGGCTTTGGATCAACTCTGAGTGCATGGAGTGTAAATATGACTGCATTAAAAACATGGTCTGCTCTCAGTCAGGGCTGGCTGGAGGATGCTGCCTCACCAGAGCTGGCCCAGAGCTGCTCTGGAACAAAGTCAGAGGTTATTACTCCAAATTACAGAGATGTGTGAGAGCTGTTCTTGGTCTGAGAAGGGTAAGTGGATAGAATGGTAGAGAGAGGGCTTTGGGAAAGCTGGGCCCAGCCGTTCTTGTGCTGTTCTTGACACTAGTGAGAGAAGGAGAAGAAATGAGAATTTCCCTCTTTTTAACACACCTGGAGCACAGCATCCAGTTCTGGGCTCCTCAGTCCTAAAAATACATAAATACATAAATACACTGGAAAGGGTTCAGGAAAGGGCCACAGAGGGCACTGGAACTTTTCTTCCCTGAGGAAAGGCTGGGTATGTTCAGCCTGGAGAAGAGAAACTCTGGAGGGTTTATCCATGCCCAGAAACAGCTGAAAAGGTGTTTTTCACAACCTGAAACACGGGAGGCTTTGTCTGGATAGCAGCAAACACTTTTTTTGACTCTGAGGGAGACTGGGGACTACCCCAGGTTGCCTGTGGAGGTTGGGGAAGTGTATATGGCATTTATTTAATAAGTTCTTTACCTCAGAATCCTGGCTGGTTCAGTGAGAAACTGTTTGCAGAGAACAGAAAAATCCCTAATTGCATTAAATATTAGTCCTTAGGTTCTACGAGTGCTTTCTTTTCAATTCTATAGCCATTTAGAGGACATTAGCTCTGTTCTGAGGGAATAAATATTCTCCTCATCCTCCACCACAGTCTGGGGCTGTTCCTCAGCTCACTCCAAAAAGGCTGGGACAGAGCTGACTGAAAAAGCTGGGACATTGATATCACAGGAAAAAAAACCAAAAACAAGCCTCATTTGAAAGGTTATTCCAAATGGGAGCATGAAGAATGAAGCCTTTGATTTCCCGGGCTCTGCTCCTGGTTTTTCACCTCTTTTTAAAAAAAAAATTCCAACACTGTCTGCAGCCCTGCCTGCCTGTGCTGCTTTTGGAGCCCCCACACCTTTTCCCTACCACAAAACATAAATAAGTCAAAGCCTACCCTTGCAACATCTGTTTACTCCCTTGTATTCTGAGTCAGCAGATTAGAGAAGAAACGAGGTAACACGTTAACACCCAGGAAAAAAAAAAAAAAAAGAAAAACCAAAAAAAAACCTCCCTCATCCATAAGCAAAAATCACGGAACACGATTCACTCTGGGCTTAATTCTGCAAGCAGCAAGAAAAGTGACACGTGAGAAACCACCCAGGCTGAAAAATGGATCTTCTTCCCATTGCTGCAGCAATTCTAAGCTGCAAAATGCATGTTCTTTTCCCTCAAAAAGGGGATTAGTAGGCAGGAGAGAAGGATTTGTCAGAATTATTTATCAAGTTATTGCACAAGTTCGTTTAAAGTCGTGGACTCTGCCAACTTTTAATACCCTCTTCAGCCTGACTAGAAGGAGGAAGTTAAATTAGGAGAGAGTGGTGCAATGGTAAATCATTTCAACCCCTGGAATGCTGGAGTTCCACATCCAGGCAAGTCAGATGTAATCCTCCAGTTTTAATCAAAATAAAGGAATGCCCTCAGCTCCAGCTATAAAACAACAACACAAGAGTACAAGCTGGGAAAAAAAATCAGTCCCAATGAGCAATGAAAGTAAAAACAGAACCAGGAGTCAATCTGCATATTAATTTGACCATTATTTTTATTTTATTTTATTTCAGTTTAGTTTATTTTAGTTTAGTTTAGTTTAGTTTTGTTTTGTTTTATTTTTCTTTATTCTTTAACCTACAAATTGGTCCATGAATGGTCCATCTGAATCTCAAACCTGCCTTATAAACCAGCACTGTGGGCAGAAGACTGAGCTGACCATGATGGGGAAATAAATGTGACCAAAATTAGCTGATGTCTTCTAAGTAGAGGAAATCACTGATTTTAGATTGTCATCGATTTTGTGGGTATTTCCTCCTGCCTTAAATTAATCCAGATTCATTTCTTAGGTATTAATTTAATAGTTTTTGTTTTCAACGATTTATTGGTGAGTGATTCTGATAATTCCTTGAAAAATAAATAAGAAGCCAAAAATGCAAAATCTAGAAAAGTTAGAGTAAAAACCTTTAAAAAGAGAAAAACAGCAAAAGTCTCTAGAACAAAAAGAAAGAGATTTTTTTCTCCCTTGCAGACAAGAACCAATTTGTATTATGAGGGGATGCATCCTAATTTTCATCAAAGTAAAACATCTATCTCACTTTGCAGAGGAATTTACCCTCATGGTCTTAAAAATCTGCACATAAAACCCTCCTAAACATGATGTCACCACCCATGTCTAATTCCTTCCTTCAAAGACAGGAGAACTTTAAAAAAATAAGAGTCAAAAAGCACCAAGAGTTCCTAAAAAATTTTAAAATACATGTTAATATACAAAATCTATCTCCTCAGAGAAAAGATAGGAAAACTGCAACAAGTTTCTCTTCATAGACTTATAATTCCATTTTTTTTAAAAACAAAATTAACAAAACTTTCCAGATGAGTTCCAGCACTGTGGTTGTCTCTGTGTCCAAAAAGATAAAGGAATTAGGATTTTTCAAACCACTGTTTTCCCTTTTTCTAATTAGAAAATAGATGCAAGTTATTTTGGGATAGAAGACAGTTCTTAGTGCCCTTATCTTTGGACCAGAGGTCAAAAATACCACCCCACACCAAAATTTGGAGAAGTGTAGGTCCCTATTTTATTCAAATTGAATGATTTGTCCATAATCCACATCAGCTCATTTATTTTTAGACACAACTGGAAACCTTGGGGCTCTCATGGAAAAGCTCTATGGATTGGTTTCTATTCCAGCCAGTTCAGATGTTTGGCTGGGAGCCTAAAGGGATGACTTTGGGGCAAAAATAAAATTAATATTTCAAAGGCCCATTTTACTTCTGAAATCTTTGCTCAGTAGGAAGCATTGCTGGTATTTGCTACAATTAAATTTTAATTTATCCAGCTGGGGGGGGGGAAATCAACATTTTAACCTAAGGATTTTTTTTATTATTATTCCCAACAAGCAAGAAAAATGCAGGACATGGTTTTGGGCAATTGATAAAGAACACTGAACATAGAAATTCAGGATGCAATTTTCCTAACCCACACTAAAGTGCAATAGCAGGGAACTTTTGTCAAGGCTGTATCATCATTTTATTGGCTATTTTTGCACCTTTTGGAGGTGTGACAATGTGCTGACAGATCTCTCCTAGCAGGACACCCTGGGACAGACACATCCACTCTAATAAATTCCATAATATGACACCTCCTTTCACCTGGGACACGTGGAGTTGCCTCAGAGGTGATAGCTTTTACTACAACTCCAGAAGTAATTTCCACTAAAATGTGAAGCATTATCAGCCCTTAGAATAAAATACAGCCCTTAGAATAAAATACAGCCCTTAGAATAAATATGTAACGCAGAGAGTGCCACAAAAGCCACAAAAACCTCTCAAAACACATTTCAAATTCATTTTTCAGCACTGCCAGTGCACACCTGGTGTTTCTCACAGCATAGATTGAAGGTCTTGCTTTGAAAAATTAGTATTTTGGTCCTAACAGGAGTAGCAATACAACCCTTTCATGGTTCTTATACATGATTTTTTATAGAAAATTTAGTCTGATGTCTGTAGTGTTTAAAATGAAAGAGCAACAGTTGTTTTTTGAGGTGTTTAGGTGCCAAAATAAGTAGGTGTGTCCCACCAGGTGCTTTCAGAGCTGGCTGGACATCGACTCCCATTTTATTTCAGAGTGCCAGCACCTGCCTTGGGTGAATTTTCCACTCGTTTCCATCTGTGCTGCAAGCAGATCAATGATTTTTATAATTTGCACAGCGCTCACCAGGCTGGCAGGGTGTGAAAGAACAGCCAAAGGAAACCACGAATAGAAGGCAAAAGAAGGTGCCTTTTCCAATCAAAGTTAAAGCAAAGTAACATTCTTCTGAGCAGCCCTGAAAGAGTTAAATAATTCCCAAGGATTAGGATGAATGAATTCCCTGCAGGAAGCTCAAAAGAGACTGGGGATTTTTGTGGGTTATTAAAATCTTTTTTAGAAAATAAATAAATAAAAGAAAGAAAAGTGGTAAAAAGTAATAGAGGCCACAAAATCTCCCCTGTCTCACCTCTCAATTTCCCCTCCTGATAGACTGTACACAAATTAACAGCTTTTTATGTCTTTCAAGGGTATTTATTTCTGGCAAGGACACAGACTTTTCTGTCAAGGTTTGCAGAACATTTTGTTCTGCACCACGTATGCAACATGCTGCTGGATCCCATTCCTATTATATATTCAAACAGCACACAGAAGATTGTCATCACACAATCTGTCTGGAGCTGTCCTGATGAGCAGAAAAAAATCCAAATTGATGGGAACAAAAACCCCCACATAATTCACCCTTTATAACTCTGATGCAGAATCAACTGGACTGGTCTTTGTGCACAACATGGGATAAAACACCAGGGTGTGTTCCTTGCCTCTCCTCATCCATTCCTTCCTCCCTCTGCACCTGCTTCCCATAATTTCATGGAGTTTTCTCATTTTAGGACCATCAATCCATAATGGAAGTGTTCTATCAATTCAAACCTTGACGATGCCACCTCAAAACAATTCCAGTGGCATTGAAGCAGCTGCTGAAACAGGTGTGCAATTCCTGTCCTGACTGCAGAGGTTTTGCACTATTGCTGACTAAATCCATAAATTACTACTGCCCCAATCTATAATTAAGGCTGGCAAGCAGCTGAACAGGCTTTGCCAAGGATTTTAGGCCACCAATAATTTGGTTTAACCAAAAAGGTACAGTCATTGTATAGTCAGCAGCAGATCATCCCAGGAAGTACCAAAAGAACTTAAAATTAGGAATTTACACTATAGCAGAAAAAAAAAAAAGTTCTGAAAGGGATTAGTTGATTAATTAATGTTTTTTATACATCAGACTGGTCCTCTCATCCTTCTATATTGTCCAACTACTATCATACTACTGAACAATTTTACATAGGGATGGATAAAATGAAAAATCAAACTAATTTTTCCATGGGTGATGTAAATTCTGAGATGTCAATTAAAAATTTAAAACAAAACAAAACAAAAAAAACCCAAAAAACAACAACAATAACCAAAACTATTCTGATCAGGAGAGTTACACAGGGAGTTATTCCTCTCATATCCAGAGTAAGGAGGATGTAACTTTGTCGTAGCAAAATGAGAAATAAAAAAAGCTGTGCAGCCACAGGAAGCTGTGCAAGCAAAGCCCCTTGCAAAACATTTCCATAGAAATTGTTCCCTGATTAAAAAATTCAGCCCAGACCTAAAAATTTCCAACTTAACCAAATACACCAAAGACAAGTCTTACTCCAGAGCCGAACCTGGGCCCTGGGGTAAACTCACTGCTTATCACAATTTACTGGGACCTTCAGGAAAGTTGCTGAAATTTAATGACCCACAGAACTTTCACCCTTTGAGCCCCTAAAGCTGAATATTTTCCACCATTTGTGGACAATTTTTTTTTTTTTTTGATCAGCAGAAGGCACAAATTCCTGTGGAACTGTCCCATGTGAAACTTCCACTGCTTAATAGCAATGGCTCCTTCTCAGCTGCCAATTTTCAATGAAATTCCAACAAATGAACATGGTTGAAACCTTCAACCGGGCTGATAAATGGGGTTGAAACTGATCTCCAAACTGTAGAAATGCTGCTAGAAGGGGTAAAAAATAACACCAGTCACAACAGACTTGTTGCAGCCAAAGGACAAAATTTTAAACAAACAGCCCCAAAGTTATTTATAACTATATTGCATTTCAAAATGTTTAAATTTTTTAAAAAGCCACAGCAAAATTATTACCATCAACATGTCCAAACATGAGAGATTAGACCTTTTTTTTTTCAGTCACATCAAATACAAATCTTTGTTGTAATGACACCACTAAACAGCAAAGAAGAAGTCACTGGTTTAAAATTTCCTTCAGCACTCCCAGATAAGACCAATGATTCATCCATCTAAGTGCCAGTGTTTTGGCTGGGGGGGAAAAAAAATCCCTAAAAAAAAAAAAAAAAAGGTTCCTCGGATGCACACATCCACGTAATCTACTTGAAACTGAACACTACCTCATTCTGGAGTGATTTCATTCAGGTCTCCTGCTTATTAAGCTGCTTTCATAGTCTTCCATCAAAAAGTGAAAGCATTTGGGACTTTCAAGGTCTAAAGTGAAGCACCAAAA